>CAHIKZ030000269.1:1250000-1287500 GCA_903632075.3 Acanthosepion pharaonis
GTCGTACTGACAGCGCGATGACAGATCCATTGTTGTTCTACGGAGACTTTATCTGTAAAACATAATTGAAGAAAATTACGCCATTCTATATAATTGTTAAATACTCAGTAATGTCAAAGTATAGGAAAATATTTTCCGTAATCTTATGCATTATTGAATTTTAGAAATTTTGGCTTTAAATTTACTAGAGCTATCGCTCTTATTTTTTGATAATATCTTGTATTTTCGCCCAAAGTTACACAAATTGGCACGTTCATGCACATACAAAAAAATTCAATTTTTTTTTTTAAATATTGGTATTTGATGATTTATATTCAGCTTTTCCATTTATGATTAATAAATATAGCTTTCACTTAATAATACATCATCTAAATGGCTGAAATTAATAAAGAATTTTAAAAGATTTAAAACTTAATAAATTTTTCGAATTAATTTTTTTAAAAAATGAAGACAATTCTTATAAAAATTTATTATTAATCGAAAAAAAATTCTCAACACAATAGTGTCCTTAATATGTCTCATTCATAAAAGCAATTAAAAAAAAGTTTTGTTTTAATTCAGTAATGTCATAGTTTTATTGAATTTCCTATTTTACGATTCAGTGCAGATTTTCGGTAAATGGTGTTTCTGTTTGACCAAAACAAATTGATGATTTGAATTCTACAAGGGGTCCTGCTTTTGACTATAAGCATGAAGAGGCTGGATTTTTTAATTTCTCGGCATTTCATAAAATTAAGTAAGCGTGAGTAACAGATGTAAAATATATATATATATTTTTACCAAAATTTTCTAAAAACAAAAAATTTAAATAATATAATTCGTTTGTGAATAGGTCCTGAAAATTTCATTAAAATCCGACAATTGTTTGATTTTTTGCAAGAATTTCCAAAACGATTTGTTTTTAACGCCAAAAAAGAAGCTAAAATCTTTGGGCCACCCACTGACGCAAGAAAAACGAGATTTTTAACCAAAACTTCAGACATTCTAGAAAGAATTTTAAAATTTAATAAAATAATCGATTTATACTTTAGTCTTTCTTCTTAATAATAACAAACATTTTGACGATATAACTTGGTTTTTATTAAGTTTAGGGCCTTTTTCATCATGGCATGCTCTGTTTAAGAATTTTTTTTAGTGGTATCTATCGAAATGTTTGAATTCTAGCACTTTCGCCCATACACCTGGTCAGATCTTATTTAAGTTCAGCATCATATTTCTTTAAACAAAAAGCACGATTAACAACTTTAGTCCTCTGACCGCGATAATGCCAAAAGGTTATGATCGAAAGCATTTGATCCCAAATATTTGGACAAGGTTTATATAGAGGCACTCTTACTATCAAGCCAATAAATGGGACGAGAGAACAATCAACAATTAATATAAACTGAGACGGAGGAAACAGCACAGCATTAATTGAAATAACAACGAAGGAATTTATTTACTATATTCGCATGCAATAAAGTAACGAAGGTTCAAAGAAAGTTTACAAATAAAATTTTATATAAATGAAATTTTGTATGAATGAAATTTTGTATGAATGAAAATTTATATGAATGAAAGTAACAGATTTTTTCCAAATTGGATGTTTTAACTATCGTATGTTAGTTTCAGATTAATTTTTTCGTCGTATTTTTTTTTTATACGGCTGAAACGTTGTTGAAAGCAAACAATAAAGACTAGGAAATTGTTATAAAGAAAAGATACAACGTTCTAAGATAGTTTAGAAGTTAGACATTGCAGTTAAGTAGTAAATGGGAGAGAGTATTTTTTACGTTGTCCTATGAATGTATAAATATCGTCATTAATGCGGAGATGTGTACACTCACTCATAGCATTAAAAATAGTAATAGAGGAAACTTACTGCTATTGTGAACATGAATTTACGCCAGCGTTCTTGTAGAATGTTAACCCAACAATGCTTAACTAATGAATGAGCTGTATGAAATTTGAGTAATCAAATTACGAAGAGATATTGCCGCTTCTAATTTATCTTAGTGAGTTTTTTTTTTCATTGAAATTCCGAGTTTATATAAGCATTGAGTGGATTAGATAGCTTATTTAATGATTGGTGAAATATGTTCTAGAGTAATTACAATACAAAACCGATTTCTGTACGTATACCACTTGAAACCCGACGTGTTTTCTTGCGCATAAACCAGAAGCATATTAAGAACATCCCCTGTTTTTCTCATATATATGGAGGTAGATAACAACACTTCTTCTTCTTTATGTATCGTGTTGCCTCAGGAAGTAAGCGATCTTGTAGCTCTTAATAAACTTTGACTTTTAGGCTGCTGTTTTCTTAAACATAATTACGTGCAAGTAACAAGCCATAGTTTACAGTCAAACCACGTTGAAAACACCGATCCTCGTCCGACTATCGAAGCTAAGCAGTGCATCTTGGCAGAGGTGCGTCACCATCAACAGCAAGGAGATAGCGTCTCTAAGAAAGTGACACATTGAAACCTCAAGTAGGAGTTGCGACCGCTAATTTTACCAAGTCACTTGGAATGCAATTGAAAAAAAAGCATTCTGATCGTTGGATCCGACCATTCTTAGAGGTCAGACAGAAATCTGAAAGGGCCATGAACCCATCTTGCTCCCTCCCCAGGATCCCCAGCGTTCAGAGTATTAAGAAGTATGTCATTATCTATGAGGTTTTTTGTTTGCTTATATCATTCGTTCATGTGTAAAACTTGCGATATCCAATAAGACAGCCATCAACAGATAAATATTAATGCGTCTATGTGTATGTGTATGTGTGTCTACGAGAATTTACTCCTTCTCTTTTTGTTTCTTTATGAATCTGTCTCCGCCTCTCCTTTCTCACCCAAACCAGTCAATTGAGTCAAAAAAAAAATACCATAAAATGTCGACTGGTCGACTGTGAATCCAATAAAAAGAGTCATAATTATTTATGATTCGTCTTATGCAGAGCTTTCTTCTCGGTGACAACTCAATATCTGAAGCACCCAAACAGAAGCCGCGAACTACGTGTTTCGGTCATGGGTACCAGGCTAGTGATATTCGTTAACATTATTATTAAGCAACACACTGATGATAACAGTAATCAAGCCAAAGGCCGGAACGTAGTCAACAAGAAACTATTTATATCATTTCCTCTGCAGGAGAAACGTTATGTCACGTGACAAGTCCTGTAACCAATTAAGGTCGTAGGGACGTCAAATATACTGCAATCAGGAACCCATCCTTCTTCAAACTCGTCTTATATTCAGTTTCCTTCTCCTGGATTGATGCCACCTCAAACAAAGCCCAGTGCCCCTTGCTATTTAACCCATAGCTGGAGGAAGATGGATTTATGACTTTCCCCAAGAGCATCAGCGCGAAATGAACGAAACAGAATAGCCTTGAATTTGAATTCGGGATGATGATTTCACTTTCGGCGACAATAGCCAATACACTACCTGCACTTCCTTTTGGGACGAATGGGAAAATCTACGTGCCGTCAAAGCAGATGACGATCAAAACAAAATATGAAAGATCTCCAAGATTGGTTCAATTTGGCTGAACAAACTTTCAACTTCAGCTAATAATTTATTTAACTATAATCAGATTTTATTTAAATATACTAAAATGGTACTGGTAATATTAACTGTTTCCTTATACGAAAGCATTCAGCAATCATTTATCGAACAGCCAGTGCTATTGTTGGCTGAAATTTATAAAAAAAATCATTATCATTTTTTTTCAGAAAATAAGTTTCTCTCAAGTCCACTAAATGTTATCGCTCTTTCTAGTACTGATGAGTGTTTCTTTCCTAACCTTTTGTTTGAAGTATTGTGGAACGTCAACATCTTGATTATGTCATTATTCTCTCTTCGAATTATATGTGCTATCCATTTTAATTGAAAGTTCTCAAGTGATTTGGTTTCTGTTATTTGGTAAAGTGCTTTGTGATTTTATAGCACCAGTCCACAAGGTTCGAAGAAGGATACTCCTCTCTAAGACCTACAGGATACATTCACTCTAAGCTATTTTTAATCATTGATCTGAGAGAGCATTTTGTATACAGCTAACAGGTTAAACATTTCTGAACGAGTATAGTGATATCCATGATATCCATATGAAGAGATGAATTAATAACTTTCCTACTGTATTTATACGAAATCAAACTAACGTCCACGACAGGAATTTGAAATCGGTTCACCAATCATACATCTGTGTGCATAACTGCCTCGCTATGCGCCTATCCTTATATAATATTTATAATGCTGAAAAAAAAGGAGTCGACTGTAGTTGGGATCATCGTGTCAATGTGAACGAACCTTTCCTTAGTTTCATAGTATGTGTTTCGCCAGTGATACATACAGTTTTGAATTCAGTGTTTTCCTTCTTCTAGATCGGTTGCCACCCAAGGATATAGAACCCAGTTTGTCCTGCTATTTACCCATAGCTGGGGGGTGGAGAAGAAGAGATGATTTCCCAAGTGTGTTAGAACGTAAGTGAATGAACTCAACTGGAATTCGAACTCGTCTCTCTGATGCCACAAATTGAGTCGATATCCATTACTGCATTATGCCTTTAAAAAGACTAAAGAAGAGGTTATAACTATTGTAAGCTTTTCAAAAGGTCATTCAATGCTAAGTGCGCCTCGAATGTTTAATTGTGCATTACCTAAGTTATTACAAATGATTTCTCAGTAACTAATGGTATATCTCGCAATCTATTAATAGTTTTATAGAATTACGAATAGGTAGATAATCTTGTCATGCTTGGCTTATTTCAACTCCAATTTATTATTTGGTGTGTATAAAAGACAATTGAAAACCGTATTTTTATTGTACCTAATTTCAAGTAAAGAATGATGTAAACTTATGCACACGCCTAATGCAAGTAAATGCTTTAAGAACTGAAGTTTGAAATCTTTTATGGCCCCATACCAAAGGTCACACTATTGCCTAAATTAACAATTTCAAAACATTGATGAGAAGAAACAGTTTGATGGATCATGTGATTCAAGCTGTAATAAGCGTGCATAATTATTTCATCAGATATTTTTAACTACACTCGTAGAACCTTTATGTAGATGTATATATATGTGAGTGTATGTGTGTGTGTGGTAGAAGGAGAAAGAGGAAGGACGAGGAGCAGACAAGAAGCTTTGAATCAGATCTGTGTACAAATAAAATCGGCATTTAAAAGGGGTGCTAAAACGAATTAACAGTTTTTACTCTGCCTATTTACACGCGTACCGACATCAACAATGGAGATGAGCTTGATTGATGAGTAGCGACAAACTGATAAGTCATTGTTGTCTATTTTTAACTCACTCGATGAGACTTGACTTTATTTTGACCCCCACTTCCACAAAACTTCTATTCTCCGATCTTCTTTATCTGCTGTGTCCCCTCAGGATGTGGGTGATCATGGCTCGCCACAATTTTCTGTCCTTAATAAATTTTGTCTTTTTTTTTTATTTCTCCTAAACCTTGTTCCACCATTTATTTACTCAAGCTCACTATGTTGTACGTTTCTTTCCTCTGTCCCTCTTGCCTTTAATCTGTCCTGTGAGTATTAGATTTTCCAAGTCCTTTTTCCTCATTATACACCCTAGAAATTTAAATTTTCTCTTCCTGATGTTACGTATAAGTTTCCTTTTTGTTTCCATTTTCTCTAAAACTTCCTCATTATTCACATATTTAGTCCATAGTATTCTCAGCATCCTTTTGCAGGACCACATTTCTGTTGCTTCAAGTCTCTTCTTCATCTTTGAGGAGATGGCCCAGCATTCACTGCCATATAGAAGGACAGATATCGCGTAACAGTTCAGTTCTCTTTTCTTTGTTTCTAACGACGTTTTTGTTTTTTAATATTCTACTTAACTTTTGGGATGCATCATTCGGATTTCACTATCACACTTTCCATCATCTGTCACAATCAGGCTTCTAAAATTCAGATCAAGTTATTAAACTTTAAAAATAAATCCTGCAGTAAAACATTTTATTTTTTTTTTTTTTTTTTTTAGTCGATATAACGCACTTGTCAGCTCTCTTAATGCAAAGGATTGTTTTAAAATAAAATCTATTAACTTATATATATATATATATATATATATATATATATATATATATATATATATATATATAAATTTCGCTGAATTACAGCTCGTCGGGTACAATATATCTTTACTCTGTCTAACCACGTCAGGCACTATCATGTTTACACCTCATGTATAAATTTGATGACCATTTATCTGTTTGCCCGTGTACGCACACCAGCACGCACGTATACGCTTGCTTATATCTGGTCGTTTGATTCATCTATCACTATAACTATAACTATAACTATATATATATATATATATATATATATATATATATATATATATATATATATATATATATTTGTTTGAATAAAAACAGACCACTTAAAGTGGTCTGTTTTATTCAAACATATCGGCTCTGAATTTTATATTGAGCTCTCCGGATATCATCCTCCTTGGTCTACCCATGCGGATTACCTAGTTTTGCAGAAACTATATATATATATATATATATATATATATATATATATATATATATATAGAGAGAGAGAGAGAGAGAGAGAGAGACTAAAGGACGAAACCCGAAGACGCTTGTTCAGGAAATGTTATATTTACGTATTTACAAAAAACCGGCACATTTACACACACAAGTCAAAAATCTTTTTAAATAATGGGGTTCGCTGAATTGTATTAAGCTTTTACATATAATTAGTAAATATAGTTTTTAGTTAATAACAATTTCACCTAACTGCTCCAAATTAATACAGAATTTTAAAAGATTTAAAACTTTATAAATTATTATAATTAGAATTTAAAAAAAAAGATAATAAAAAAATCAGTATTCATGGAAAATTTGTTTTTCTTAAGACAGTAGTGTCCATAATATATATTATTCATGAAAGTAACTAAAAGGTTTTCTAATTAAATAATCTTTTAGTTTTATAGCATTTTTTTTCTTTTATGATTCAGAACAGATTTTCATTAATTGGGGGTCCTGTTTTCATGATTTAAGAGTGGGGGGAAAAACAGATGTAAAAAAATATTTTTATCATGAATTTCTTAAAAAATAGAAACATGCAGGCCCGTGCATGGTTCAGAGCAGGTTTATCTTTCTAAGTATAAAACGCATGCGTTTCTATAATGCGCACACACGCACACACGCACACACACACACACACACACACACGCACCCACATGCACTTACACACACACGCATGCACACATACTTATCAATACAGATGGAAAATAACAGATCGATAAAGAAAGAAAGAAAGAAAGAAAGAAAGAAAGAGAGAGAGAGAAAGAGAGAGGAGGAAAAAGATTTATTAACCTACGCTTAATACGAATACTGTGCGAAAAGTGTACAGCGTCAGGTTTTCAAGTGAGGAGAGCCTGTCTGAGCTTTTACGCAGAGTCTAACATCAACCACTGGCCTACATTGGAAATACACAACGATCTTGACCACCAAGCAAATACACCTGCCTAAAAAGAAGTTCTTGATTTTTTACCTGGGTTCGAACAACAGCAACTGACATACATTGGAAAGTAACAACTATTTCAGCCACTACACCCACCTGCTAAGATATTTCAGCCACTACCACCCACCTGCTAAGATATTTACTAGGATTTGTTTGACATGGGGATAACTACTGAAAACAAAATTCACTATTAATTGCTTGAGGGTGGAGTTAAAAAATTTCCCACATTTTGGTTAAAATTTTATGAAAAAGCTATTTTCTTTTTACAGTGGGATTTTGAAGCTGTCAACACAAGTCAAACATCAAAGTGGAGAGGCACCTTATCTCCAAACAGGTGTACATGTTGGGAGATATAATAAATTACAAGTCCGAATTGACGACAGCTGGTAAAAAAAGTTTCACCATTAAATAATATAGATGACAAAAGGGATATAATTTCGTTTTCTTTGCGCAATTTTCTTAGTTGTCCATTATAAACAAATGAAATTATAGGGAAAAACACTAAACATTGATAGGTTCAGATTAGTGTCCTCGTTTTGGTTGTTATAATCAAAATGTTTAGGTTGGTTATACTCTCCGGCTTTCTCGGATAGATGACCTATTCGGTAAGCTTCACGGAATTTCAATGTATAATAAAGATAGTTAAGCAAAAAAAAAAAAAAGACAGCTTGCACAATATCGTTTTATTTCGTCTCCTTTTATGTGATGTATCCCATCAGATTGCAAGCGATCATGACTCTCCACAACTCCCTATTCTTTCTATCTATATTTCTGGGATGAGGTATTGTAATTATTTATACTATTTACATCGTTCAGACTTTTGTCCTCATCTGTATTGTCAGATTCACGACGTTTCAACCGTTGTACGTTCCGGCCATCTTCAGGTGATATACGTTGCAATTTCAAACCGAACCCTTCATTTCGTCCACCTGGACGTTATAGTTCCACGTGGCATGCCTTTTCTGTTTCAGTTATTTTTCCTTTAGTTCAGATATATACATATATATATATATATATATATATATATATATATATATATATATATATATATATAATATATATATATATATATATATATATATATATATATATATATATATATATTATATTATATATGCGCAGTACTTATTGGAAAGAGATAGAGCTAACATATTCAGTTGTATGGGTATGAGTTTCTGACACTGGGTTTCACGCTTTGGCGATTATCAGCTGATCGCAAAAGCGTGAAAACCCAGGGTCACAAACTCATACCCATACAATTGAATACACACACACACACACACACACATATATATATATATATATATATATATATATATATATATATATATCGAATTCACCACAAGTAAGACAGTAAAGCCACTAAGACACATGCAGTTACTGGATGTGGGACAAATTGGAAAACAGAAACTTTACTAAGGAGCGAGAACAAAAGAAGATTACTCAGGAGAAGAGTAGATAGCGAATGACATTACATTTAAATTTTTAAGATGAAAGTTGTCTGAAAAGCAAGAAGCCAGAAGGGAGTTCCACAAGCGAGGAGTGCGAGAAAAGAAACTGTTAGCATGGAACTTACGGTGCATCTAGCCAATTCAACTGCATATCGATGAGACGGTGTCGCCAGTTTATTATTGCGCTTAAATTCAAAAAGTTTAGGTACCCTAGCAAAGAGCTCATCTGAACTATTACCATGAAAGTATTTATAGAAAAAACACAGGAAGGCACCTTTACGGCAGTGAGAAAGTGACTGATGCTGAGACGCCAAATATATGTTGGCACAATATTCTACCATTTTCTCTGTACATTCCATTCTCCGGATGTGCGAGAGGTCTAATAGATAGCGACTCGGAATGATAAAAAGGTGATCCTGTTTAGTTACGCTCAAATACCCTTTAGAAAGGTTTGAATCCATCTTCCCCCCAGATATGGGTTAAATATAAGGGCGTATCTGAAAAAATCATTGCTATCTCAGAAAAATTGTTAATGCAAAGAAAGTGTTATTCTTACAATCCAAAATATGTTTCGGCTTTAAATAATCCACAAAGTGTTGATAAACCGTAAAATAAAACAAATCAAGCAACAATTATTTTTTGTTTAGCCCCTAAACATTACATTTTGATTTCATAAGAAAAGAATTTCTTCACAGTCGACTTTATTTAAGATGCTAAACAGTGTTGCCGCCAGGCAATGTTTAGTAAACTTGTCTTGCTTTTGGAATCTAGAGGACTCTTAATGATAAGAATTAGAAAAGAACATCATTGTAAGCGAATCCTCTAGCAGCGATGTCATCAACTCTACGTCTTTTGTCGTACGAATTTTAGCATTTTAATAAACATTGTCTTCTTTGTGAGTTCGTCTCTTAATAGATAAGTGAGCCTGTCAGATTGTCTGTCAGTGGCTTTCTATTCCAGCGAAACATTTCCCAATCGTCTCATCTGCCCTATATAATTGGTCGCATTTCTTTCTTTATTTCTTTCTTTCTCTTTGTTCTTTCTTTCTTTCTTTATTTCTCTTTGTTCTTTTTTTTTATATTAAAACTGCTTTCATTGTAGACTTTGCTTTATCTTTTCATCTCGGTCGGCATTCCAACAATCACCTGCCTCTTGGCTGGTCCAGTTAGCTTACGACCACAACTCTTGTCGTTTGTCTGTCTCTCTGTTTCTTTCTTTCTTTCTTTCTTTCTTTCTTTCTTTCTTTCTTTCTTTGTCTGTCTCTCTTTCTTTCTCAGCACACACACACACACACACACACACACACACATACATATATATATATATATATATATAGAGAGAGAGACACATAACCTCAAATACATTTGGACACTATGTCTCTATCAGCTCATCTCTCTACATGAAAATCTCAAGGTTTTCTTTCTTATTTTACTCTTTATCGCACTTCCTCTCTTTCGTTCTCTGATGGTTTCACCTTCTCTTCCTCTGCTACATTTTAATTGCCACTCACTATTTGTGGTCTATTGCTTCTTTCTTTACTTCTTCTTTTAATCTAGAATTTCTATTTCAAATATTTCGTCTTTTTTGTCTCTTTCCAAACTCTCATAATGTTATGCCTTATCCTCTCTACACAGTCATACGTCACTTTCTGTCTTCTCTATCTATCTATCTATCTATCTATCTATCTATCTATCTATCTTTTTTTCTTTCTTTTTTCTTTCTTTCTTGCTGATTTTGCCCCTCTCTCCCTTTTAATTATTCGTCTTTCCAAACTTTCCCCTCTTCTCTATCTGTTACCTACTCTCTCTCAATCTCTCTCTCTCTCTCTCCTATATATATATATATATATATATATATATATATATATATATTAATGGTCTTTCCCAAATGGACAAATTCCGACAATTGTTTTAACATATTTATTGTTTATATTTGTTATTTTTATAGATACAAATATTTAAGTAAATGCTTTGTTTATAATAAACAGTATTAACAATACTTACCGGCCTGAATGTCCGAGAATTTCATAGAAAATATGTGTCCTACACGGAGCCGTCATATAGCCTGACGTGCTATACCATTTAGCTACAGAGGAAGCGTCTGGTTAGCGGAAGACAGATATTTTCTATTAAATTTCTCGGACATTCAGGCTGGTAAATGTTGTTAATGCTGTTTTATAAACAGAGCATTTACTTAAATATTTGTATCTATAAAAACAACGTATAAACAATAAACACACACACACACACACATATATCACTTTCTTTTTGCCGACCTGAGCGTTCGCTTCTCTCCATCTCTCTGCTCATCTCTTGTCTACTCTCTCTCTCTCTACCAATGTCTCTGTTTCTGTCTTTTCCTTTCTTTTTTTTTCTTACCTTACTACTTCCTCCCCTTCTTTCTCTCAATTCTAAATCATTCTTTTTCACCCATCAACACAAAAAGAAAATTAAATAACAACTGTCAAATATCCAGTCCAGCTATCAGATTGAGGCCAGAGATTTTCAGGCTTTCATTACAACAATCCAGTTATGGTATTTACGCATGTATGATTCGCATTGTTTTGAACCTAATTTATCTCTTTATAAAAGTTAGGATATGATTTTTACATCGGGGCCAAGTAATAACCTCACGAGTCTCATCGACCGTTAACACAAGCACGAATGCGAAACAAAAATGACGATAGCGAAATAAAAATTCTGCTTCTATATTCCGTGGCCTTTCAGGACGTGGGCGATCATGGCTCTCCACAAGTTCTTATTCTTTGTAACTATTAACAATGTTTGTCTTTTCTATCACCCAATCCCAATTCTTTACACAATCTCAGTACATAGGTTATTCGTTCTTTTCCCCTGTAGTTCCTCTCTTCAATATGTATTGTGTGTGTCAAATTTTCTAAACCCTCTTTCCTCATTATGTACCTTAAGAATTTCGATTGTTTCTTTCTGATTCTAAATATAGGCGTCCTTTTTGTTTCCATTTGCCTGAAAACTTCCTCGTTCCATGTTCAGTCTTTGGTATTCTAAGCATCCTTCTGTAGAACCACATTTCTATACATCCTTCTGTAGAATCACATTTCTCTTCTACATCTGTGTCCAGCATTCACTGTCATATAGGAAGTACAGGTACTGCATAACAGTTGAGCACTATTTTCTTTGTTTCTAATGAAATTTTAATGATTCTTGATACGTTGCTGAGCTTTGGAAAGGCGTCTTTCTCTATTACAATGTGCCTTCAGATTTCAGTTTCGCATTTTCCGTCCTCTGTTAAAACAATTGCTAGATATCATATTTTTTTTATACCTGTTTGGTTTTGGTGTCTCCAATTCTCATTTGCTAGTTTATATATAAAACACACGTTGGCCGTCCACTTTGTTTTATTATCTTAGATTAAAAATGAAGCGAGCATCTGTCATTAAAGTCAAAACTTTCTTAGCGCCACCATTTTAATATATATATATACACACACACACACACATATATATTTATATATATACACACTCACACATACACACACACATATATATATATATATATATAAACAGACACACACACATATATATATATATATATATATATATATATATATATATATATATATATATATATATATATATATATATATATATATATATATATATATATATATATATATATATATATATATATATACATATATATATATATATATGCTTAACTCTAACGCATTCTCTAACCGAGTGATAAAGTACGCCAGATCAAACGGTCATTTCTCCTACAAAGGAGGAATCAGGTTTAATACCCGCAGAAAAGCACATTTTGTTTATTAAGATTTCTCGAATGCACACGCCAATATATGTAAAACACACTATTTAAACTAAACATAAGGCGTCTATTTCAAATATGAGAATCCACTATAATAGCTTTTGAAGTAATAAAAAATATACGCATATATATTTGTGTGTATATATGCCAAATGTTAGAGGCCATTCTGGATTTCAAAGAATCTCCTAAAGATTGAAGGTTGCGTTCCTATCCATAAGGACACAATCTAAGAAACTTAGACGTAAAGGATCTGATTAATTAGACGGTAAATGTTTTATTAGTATAGATTATTAAAACGACTAAGGGAAATAATCACTCATAAATTTACAAACTTAAGTTGATTTACCTCACTTCCCACTGCAGATGGGACAGGAAATATATAAATACACATTATAATTATTATATTAATTGATTATTATTATTATTATTATTATTATTATTATTATTTCCTAACTCGACATTGAACACCATAATTACGAATGTTTGGCATAAAAAATTATCCTCCAGAAATGCTTTGCTCAACATATTTTTGGTAAAAGAGATTTCATATATATATATATATATATATATATATATAATGACGTTAACCAAGATTCAAAAGCACATTTAGATATGATGACGTTAAGCAAGATTCAAAAGCACATTTTCATATCACTAATGTTTAATTATATTTCGTCTATCCCTCCCTCACTGCCTCCTCTTTGGTATCGTCGGTAATATAATGAACTTTGTACAAATTAACTCTGAATTGAACATCATCTTTTTTTCCATGTCTTCACACGATCTCTATCACTCAAGCATCCATTTTGCTTATGATGCAGGTCTCTGTAAATCAGATCTTTACAAAGATAATCAACACGCTGATGTATGAAAATAGCCTCACGCGCAAACACACACATATGCGTTCGTATAAAATTCTTCTGTATTAAACTGCGTATGTACGCTTCCTTCTTTACACGTATATTCAAACTGAATTTAGATTGATTAGAACTTTTTTTTCTTAAATCGCTAAAATCGGGCATATTGACAAAGCTGTCAACAAAACATAATTCTTTTTATTATAACCTGATGTGGTAAAACGTGATGACCAAAGATGTGCTGTAAAAATGGCACCTACTGTCTCTTAACCGACTGCACATGTCAGAGTCAGAGGTATATAATGAAGTAAGACGGAATCGAGTACTTCATTTTCTTATGCTGAATTCTGCAGTTATATCAGGGAAGAAAGGCTCGAGTGACATTTCCAAAGACCAAACTTATGGCTGGGAAACAAGATCAGAGTATTTCCGAAAAAAAGCAGAGTGTTTGTGGATGCTCAAGTTTACTATACGCGAGTAGCTTTTGGCAGTGATTCGAAGAGGGGGAAAATCATCGATCACCAACAAAACATTGGGCAGAGATTTTCCCGTCAAATAGCAGTCAATTTCTGATACATTTACACAAGGAATGCATCAAAAGACAGTATTTCGAATATAGCACCAATTCTAACCTATGTCCAGCGACAAAAACATCTTCAATTGAAGTAAAACTGGACTTTGTATTAATGGGAAAAAGTTAGCCTGGTCCAATGGTTTTCTCTTTCACAAAAGAAATAAGAAATGAAATAAGTATTTATTTTATTAAACAAATATTTATTTTCCTAACACAATTCCTTTCCTTTTTAAATGCACTTAATTCAACACGTTTCTATTATATAAATTGTATATTATACAATGAAAAACTATAGACTAAAAATTAGGTAAAAAACTTTGTCATAACGATAATCTGTTCTTCTTATATCGTGCTTATATATATATATATATATATATATATATATATATATATATGAAGAATTATAGTCTCAAGGTGTGCTATATTTATGGGATAAAATGCTCAATATCAGAGATAGAGCGTGTGTAAATATAAAAGTGAACATTGAAGTCAACACTTAGAAGCGACAGTCTGTTTCATGCCTGACGATTGCTTCTAGCATGAAACAGCCTGTAGCCTCTAAGTGTTGACTTCAAAATAGTTATATATATATATATATATATATATATATATATATATATATATATATATATAGGAAGGAACTGGTTAGGTAAATAATCCAAAGTCCCTTAGTATTTTAGTTATTATTTTTTAAAATAGTGCTCGATACAAAAGTAGAGCATAAATATAATTATATTCCAAATCGCGACATAAGAAGTCCCATGTTTCAAAACAAGAGCTGAAAACTTCAATATAATTATTTAAATTGAGTTAAGATAAGCTCTGTTCCATCTTCAAGCGAAATTTTTTTTGGAATAACGTGTTTCTGAAATTTACGTGTTTTAAAAATTGAAATCAAAATTTCCATGGTAACAGCTAGGGCGAATTGTTTAAGTTGGGTAGGCGGGTGTTGGGTGTTAATAATAAGTATCAGTATAGAGTTACTTTCGTAGATGTCAAGTCAGGGAAGGTGATATATATATATATATATATATATATATATATATATATATATATATATATATATATATATATATGCTAATACAAGGAATAACAAAAGGAAAACCTTTTATGCTGCCAACATGATTCGTTCCTTGCGCAACTATAGGAATGGCTTATGCATCATCAACTTAGGTTGCCAACAGCATCATGGTGCACTATAAGGAAAATGCAAACCACTAATGACATCGTGATTATTTAGGCAACATTCTGCAGATAGACACTGGCTATTTTATGACGTGCACTTACCCCAACATGACTGAAGACCCTTCGTGTCAAACACTCTGTCGGTATAAGTCAAGGATACACCGACTACGTCTCTGTGGAGAGGACTAAACCACCTCACAAAGGGGTTACTTCTCTCCTGTATCTCGTGCAAACCAAACCTGTCTACCATTTTGGCTCTCGTGCAAATCAAACAGATTTCTACCTTATTGACTCTTGTTTAAACCAAACAGATGTCTACCTTTTTTACTTTCATGCAAAGCAAATAGATGTCTCCCGAAAGCTATGTATACAAACCTATCTGCAGTAAGTGATACTTCTAAAAAGAGTTTCACGCTGGAAATGTTTCGACAAATGTTGGTATTAGATCACCGCAACTGCTAAAGATGATGAAGACGTGTTTTCTGAAAGTTTTTGATTCTCTTATGTCAATAACGCTTCTCCAGACAATGCGATTATTTACTCAGAAAAGAGAGCTACGAAAAATTCGTACAGCAATACTTTTTACGCGTTCTGTACAAATTCCTCGAAATTTTGGGTAGACTTATGCACGATTTATGAATTATCCTTAACTTGCCTTAACTTTACAAAGAATCCAGAAATAGAAATGGTGCCCAATTAGGATCGAACTCATTACACATCTATCTTAATAACCATCATATTAGAACTATGATTATAAACATATGCATTTAACGTTCCTATGCATGTATGTATGAGAGCGTTTTCGCATTTCGACGTATATATATAAATATATATATATATATGTGTGTGTGTGTCGAAATATAGTCATCCACAGACAGACTGTTTCGCAGCTCCTCAGTGTGGCTAGACGTCGGATTACTTCAAGCCGTTATCGAAACTCGTCTGATTTGACATCAGTCAGATCTCTTACCCCTAGGCCATTGTCACACGGCAGGGAAGGAAGGGAATTTTAACGTCTTTCTCTATACAAAATACGCCAGCAGCTCATAGAAGAGTAATTCTTGATAGCAGCAGGAGCCACTGTTTTTTTTTTTTTTTAATTTTCCCTAGAGAGGAGATCTCAACCGGATTTCCGGGAGAATATACATATATATATATATATATATATATATGTGTGTGTGTGTGTGTGTGTGTGTGTGTGTGTGTGTGTGTGTGATCATTTCATCCCAGTGATGGTAATAAAGCCACTAAGACGCAAGTACTTACTGAGAGTAAACGAAACTGAGAAAACATTACTGAAGAGAAACAATATTAAAAGGAACGAGATTCAACGAGTCAAATGATGATTAATGTTTAACATTGCATTTTAATTTTTGAACATTGTAGATTGGAAAACAAGAATATGAAAGAGAGCTCAGTTGGCGTGAATTGCGAGTGAAGAAACAATTAGAATTGAACTTACAGTTAAATTTAGAAATTTCTTCAGTAAAATGATGAGACCTAGCTGCCAATCTAGCAACCCTTAAATTCACGAGTTCGCCGTAGTAAGCAGGAGAGCTCACCGAAAGAGTTGCCATAAAAATGTTTATAGAAAAGACACAAGGAAGATATGTTGCGGCGGCGGAAAAGCGATCGAAGCCGAAATGATTATGCGTGTGTATATGTGTCTAGATTTATATGATCTAAGCAGTTAACCATGTAATCGACAAAAACAAAGAGAAATTGATATAAATCTTTATTCATTTTGATATAATCAATGCGAACGCATATTTGTCCTTCATTTATAGGTCATTCACTTCAATGTTCTTTTTTAATATTAGCTACGGTCGTTGTCTAAAGGTTCACAATTAATGAATGCTATAATAAACATCAAAATAATTTTATTGTATCGGCATTGCTACATCGGTATATCTTCAAGATTCAAAATTAAGCGTTATTTAAACAAACCTTTAATGTTTTTTAGCCTTTATTATAAAAGTGCTTCATCATCTTTCAGCTAATAACTGCTATTGCCATTAGCAAAAACAAATGGCGGTTTTCGAATATCCTTGATTGTTTTTTGTAACTATAAAAGGTATATTTGTAAACTTTAGCACATACAAACTTTGAAATATCTCGAGTTGTGATGTGCAATTCATTATGCCTTACTTTGCTATGGCGTCTCTCACAGCTTAAACGTAAAGATTAATTGTGCTTTACTTTGCTGTGAGGTCTCTCGTAGCTTAAACGTAAAGATTAATTGTGCTTTACTTTGCTGTGAGGTCTCTCGTAGCTTAAACGTAATGATTAATTTGCTTTACTTTGCTGTAAACTTAAACGTAATGATTAATTGTGCTTTTACTTTCTGTGAGGTCTCTCATAGCTTAAACGTAAAGATTAATTGTGCTTTACTTTGCTGTGAGGTCTCTCGTAGCTTAAACGTAATGATTAATTGTGCTTTACTTTGCTGTGAGGTCTCTCATAGCTTAAACGTAAAGATTAATTGTGCTTTACTTTGCTGTGAGGTCCATCTTAGCTTAAACGTAAAGATTAATTGTGCTTTAATTTGCTGTGAGGTCTTTAGCTTAAACGTAATGATTAATTGTGCTTTACTTTTGCTGAGGTCTCTCGTAGCTTAAACGTAATGATTAATTGTGCTTTACTTTACTGTGAGGTCTCTCATAGCTTAAACGTAAAGATTAATTGTGCTTTACTTTGCTGTAAGGTCCATCTTAGCTTAAACGTAAAGATTAATTGTGCTTTAATTTGCTGTGAGGTCACTTATAGCTTAAACGTAGAGTAATTGTGCTTTACTTTGCCGTGAGGTCCCTCGTAGCTTAAACGTAAAGACATGATGAAAAAATTACTAAACTTAATAAAAACATTTCTATCGTCAAAATTTTTGTTACTATTAAGAAGATAAGTATATTTTAAGAAAAGATTAAGACAAGTATATTTTATTTTTGAAAGATTTATAATAAAAAGAATCGTTTTGTTGATAGCTTTGTCAATATTCCCGATTTTAGTCATTTAAGAAAAAAATTTCCAATCAATCTAAATTCAGTTTGAGATACAGCAAAGTATTTTGCTTATTGGCAATATTAAACGTAATCTATTTACTTGTAATTAAAACTAAAATAAAAGCTTCAAGAACAATTTCCCATTTTTAAATTGCATTTTAAACATTGGGTATCGCTTTTTAGCCAATATATATATATATATATATATATATATATATATATATATATATATATATATATATATATATACATATATATATATATATATATATGTTATACAGACGACTTCAGAATCTCCTGCGACTCTTTTGAACGGTCTCCTTGTTTAAGTTGGTGAATGCTGCCATAATCCTTGCCATCAGTTCATCTTTGGTGTTACAAGAAGTTTTTTGGTCTCTCACTCAACTGCGTCCCACGCATAATAATCAAGGGGGTTGTATTCTAAGTAGTTAGGTGGCCAGACGTAAGGGGTGATGTTGTCGCAGAAATTGTCTGACAGCTATGACTGGGTTCTCCTGCTTGTGTAGCATGATGCATAGTCCTGTTGCCAGATATAGCGTCTTCCAGAAGCCACCCTCTTGACCCAGGGCAGCACTATCTCCTCAAGTCACTTAATGTAGGCCTCAGTATTGAGACTGGGGCCCTGTAGGAAGATGAATGGAGACATAACGTCGCCTTCACTCGTGGTCACTCCAAACACTTTCGTAATCACCATTAGACTCATCAACTCTTTCCGAATCGTCTGCACCGTATTCAGTTTGACACCCAACACTCTGAATTGTATCGGATCTTCCGGTTCGAATGCCAAGCAGTATATCATCTTGTTTCCAAATTTCTGGCCGGGTAAATTGCGTAATGATGCTCTTTTGTCGACTGTACAGTATAGTAGGATCATACTATACTGTGCAGTCGACTAAATAAAAAATGCACGAAATTAAAATACTATATGGCGACAATTTACCCATCGCACTGTGTGTGTGTGTGTGTGTGTGTGTGTGTGTGTGTGTGTGTGTGTGTGTGTGTGTGTGTGTGTGTGTGTGTGTGTGTGTGTGCATATTATAAACATTATTTTACTAGTTTTAGAAAAATCTGTTTCTTAAACAGCGAAACTATAATTTCGAATTAAAAAATTCATTAATTGCATAGATAGATAGATACTTAGGTTACCGGCTAACGTTATCAACATTGTTAATTCTTTACAAAGAATGGAAAGGATTTAGATGCATCACCGAAGTTGCAAATTCCGACAATACCATTCTTTTGTTGATTGGCACTCAATGTTAAAGCCACCGTCGGGCATTATTTCAACATAAAGAAACGCTGGTAAACTATTACTTGTCGAAATGCTTCCCCTACGCGCGAATATCGTTTTTCAGAATCTGATTTAGTCGCCCGCTGCCGTAATGGACAAGAAGCTAGCTCGTTTATGAGTTAGACGGACTGGTGTAGTCGAGCGGACGGTCTGTTCGTAAGGCGGTCCATCCAGGCCAACTTGTCCCAGACATTGGCATCGATCGGAACAAGAGACTGCCATCTTCCAACCACCAACGTCCGTCCACTTCTGTCTGCCTGAGTGCTGCTGGCAACAACCCCAACATCCAACACCATCACCGCCTGTCCATGCCTCCTCAGTCCCCACACCCGACAACCATTGCTGCTTCTCTTAAACATAATCATCCATCCATCACCAGGTCACCTTGCTTACCAACCTATCACTCTATAACTACAACTATTATTGCTACTACTACTACTATTTTTTCTTTCTTTATCCTTTTCTTCTTTTATTTCCATTTACCCCTCTTTCTCTTCATTATTTCTTCTTCTTCCTCTCTCATTTTCCATTCTTTCATCTCTTCTTTTAATACCGCCTTCTCCTCTTTATCTTCCCTTATGTCTTTTATAATTACTTCTTTTTCTTTATTTTGCTTCTTCTCGCCTTCAGCCTCCTCCAGCTCCTACTCCTGCTCCTTCTCTTCTTCCACCTAATATCCATTTTCTTCTTCCTTCGCTTAATATTCATTTCCCCTTCCTAATTCTTCTTCCACCACTTCTTGTTCGTACTTTTTTTTTCTTCTTTTTTTTTTCTCTTTTAGGTGCCCACACATCGTGTTTTTTTTTTACATTTTTCTTTCTCCGCCCTTTCTTCTGCGCT
Organism: Acanthosepion pharaonis; assembly: GCA_903632075.3. Classification (NCBI taxonomy): domain Eukaryota; kingdom Metazoa; phylum Mollusca; class Cephalopoda; order Sepiida; family Sepiidae; genus Acanthosepion; species Acanthosepion pharaonis. The sequence goes on from CAHIKZ030000269.1 coordinate 1,270,504, forward strand.
TCAAGAGGTAGCTTTTTTTAAAAAAAAAATTCGAAAGCCGAAGTGTGGACATCATTCTGAAACAAACTTCTAACAAACACTACACAATCACAATATTTCCTTTCCAACTGTTTTCCTCCTCTCACACTCTCTCCATTTCTGTCTTACTTTCTTGTTCTCTCAATCTTTCACCCTCTTTCTTTCTTTCACCATTTTTCTTTCTTTCCCTCAAAGTATTTTGTCCTTCTTTCAGCTTCTTTTTTAATGCTTGTTTCGCATTCCCTCTTTTTTGCTCTCTTTTCATTTTCTATTGCGTGCTTCAATACACGTTTATCTCAACCCTTTCCTCCTTTTTTTCTTATTCATCCAATTTCCCTCTATTTTCTCTTTCTTTTCTTCCTTCTTCCTCTTTCTCTCTCGCTCACAATCTTTGTCGCTCTCTCCCTCCCCCTCTCTCTCTCTTTCTCTCTGGATATTTTTCCGAATTCTTTTCCTGCACTCTTTCCCTACAACGTTTCCATATTCCTTTCTTTCTTCACTTTTCTCTCGTTTTACTCTACACTCGTGTCTTCTCTTGCTTTACACTCTCTCTCTCTCTCTCTCTCTCTCTCTCGTTATGTTTTATCAGGGTTTTTTGGCAGTTCCCAAATATACCCATCTCTTTCACTCTGGCCTCTTCCCTTCATTTGCAGTTGTAACTTATTTTTTCAGTTTCAGTCTTTCACTTCCTTACAAAGAAAGATAGAAAGAAAAAAGAAAGAAAGAAAGAAATAATATGCGTAAAACTTCAATAAAAACATGCAGATACCTTATCAATGTTTTATATAAGTATATATCAAAAAAGATAAAATAAGAAAACATTTATATTATATGAACATGTATGATGGAATGAGCCGATGATCAATAAGCCCGAACGCTGTAGATATCTCTCTATCTATTAATGTGCATATAAAAGTCATTTTTGATGTATAAATTCATCTACACATGCCAAAATCATATAACTACAAATCCATATAGCCTTACATAATAGGTAATCTTTAATATCCACAAAGGTACATTCAGATACGCTTTGGTTGATAGATAGCTAGATAGATAGATAGCTAGATAGACAGAGAGCTAGCTAACTATCTATCTAGCTAGCTAGCTAGCTCGATAGATAGATAGATAGATAGATAGATAGATAGATAGATAGATACCATGTTGGTATCAGACAAATGGTAGAAAATCTTTTACCACATAGTCATATTCTTACACTTGCTTACGTACATATCTCAATATTTAATATTCTTACGAGTAAATATATATATATATATATTTGTGTGTGTGTGTGTGTGTGTGTGTGTGTGTGTGTGTGTGTGTGTGTGTGTGTGTGTGTGTGTGTGTGTGTGTGTGTGTTTTCGAGGGGTGAATCACTCTCCTATCTACCCTGATAACGTCAACCTTAGAAGAGGTTGTAAAGTTAAAAGACCCGGAACCATTGATGATACCGATTATATATGATCACTGGCGACACCTCCAACGCATTGGAAAAATGGATGTTTAACTACATATATATATATATATATATATATATATATATATATATATATATATATATATATATATATATATCTGAACATGAAGTAAACACTCAGAGGCGACAGGCTGTTTCATGCTAGACGCATCGTCAGGCCGACTTTTCACTTTTATATTTATATTTACATACGCTCTCTATCTCTGATATTGAGCACTTTTATCCCATAAATATAGCACACTTTAAAACTCTATTTCTGTGTACACACACACACACACACACACACATATATATATATATATATATATATATATATATATATATATATATATATATACACTAAAAGGATAGACATTCTATGTTTATTGAACTTATCCATCGTCTTTTCTAAACTGCGAATCACCTTCCACCTACAACTTTTCGACTCAAATCAGTTATCTTCAGGAATGTGAATGTGAAAAAGTAAAATGAAAGAAAAAAATCAAAAGTTTTTTTAAGTAGCGCTGTTTTGAAAGTGTGTTCATATTTTTTTGAAGTTGAATCTGACTAATGAAACGGGAAGCCATGTCAGCAACGTGCAACAGCGACGTGTATCAGTGACGTGCAATGGCGTATACTTGTGTTTTTTGTTTTGTTTTGTTTTGTTTTTTTAGTCGCAGTTTAGAAAAGACGATGGCGTTTGCCATAATGTCGTTTTTAATGCGCGATGCATATGTGCCAACGACAAAAAAATTATCCTGTCTCTGTGACAACTGTCACGCTGGCGTCGACATTCCTCGCTCTAATGCAATAAAAAAGGTACTGTCGCAGTATTAGGAACGCTGCGACCAGGCGCCTTTTTCATTGATTAAGTCGGTGAATTGATCCTGGCTTGAAGTTTGGAAAAGATAATGGATAAATTCAAAAGACAGAATATCTATCCTTATTAATAAAATTTGTTTAAAAGAACAATTGCTGCCCATCTCTCTCTCTCTCTCTCTCTCTCTCTCTCTATATATATATATATATATATATATATATATATATATATATATATATATATACACACACACACACATATATAAATCATTAACTCTCAGTAGGACCAAACTTAACATGTTTATAACATTCAGAATGCTAAATAGGAGGGGGTAATAAGATCCTGATGAATAATAATAATACACTAGTACAAATACCGGATATTATCTATTTTACAAAAGTAAAATGGTATTAGTAATTAGTAGGTAATATTAATATTAGCATCTTAAATTGAGGTGTCCCTACCAATAGGCGATTTGGCTGCTAAATTTGGTCTAAGCAAGTACCTTATAACAAGAACACATGGAGCGTCTTGACTGGCTGGTGCAGCGCGGTCTATTTAAACTCCTATATTGAGCATGCGCGTGGCATCGCGATCGAGTAGAGTGTCTGTTATCCTTAAGAGGAGGAGAAGTCAAAGGTACAACGATTATGATGCATAAAACCCGAACCTCGTGATGAAACCAGTGCACAACATTAAAGACTCATCTCGATGCATCTTTACGATGTATTCACAATAAGATTTTACCTATATACGGGAACAACTTGATAGCTGTGGAGAAGGGACCAATTTCACACCAGAAAAGTAACAACTATGGTTACTATCCACAAGGACGTGCGGAATGACCCAACTCTTCTTACTTGTAATGCTTTCGCTGGATCGACAAAGATGATATTAAATTTCTCATACGTAAAATTAGTCATTTATTCAACTTCATGAATTAATACCAGCGAGTTGATATATGGTTCGGGTGATTTCACCAAACGTGGATTTTTCTTCTGGGGAGAATATAGTAGACTCTGTCTTCCCTCAACATATTTCTTCTTTCTGTATAAATAAATACAGTTTTCCCAATAGATTTCTATAGTTGCGCAAGGAACGAATCATGGTTTTCCTTTTGTCATTCCTTTTATTATATATATATATATATATATATATATATATATATATATATATATATATATATATATATATATTATAAGTTAACTGATTTAAAATATGTTTTCTTCGCTACACAGGAATTACCATGTTTCAAAAATCGAATCTAAAAACTTCAAATTTAATTATATAATTAAATCAAAAGCATTAGTTCTGTTTCAATCTCAAACGAATTTTGAAATATCTTATTTTTAAAAAACAAATTTAAAAATAACTTATTCCAAAATTCGCTTGTGGATGAAACAGAACAGAAAAATATCAATAAGAACACCGGATTATATATCTTACTGTTCTTTCTTTTTATTATAATAGATATATAGATATAGATATAGATATAAAAGAAGTGCTAGATGCAATCGTCAGGCCACGACGATTGCATCTAGCATGAAACAGACTGTCGCCTCTAAGTGTTGACTTCAATGTTCACTTTTATATTTACACACGCTCTATCTCTGATATTGAGCACTTTATCACATAAATATAGCACATCTTATGACTATATTTCTTCATATATATATATATATATATATATATATATATATATATATATATATATATATATAAGCACGATATAAGAACAGATTATCGTTATGATAAAATTGTTAACCTAATTTTAGTCTATAGGTTTTCATTGTATAATATACAATTTATATAATAGAAATGTGTTGAATTAAGTGCATTTAAAAAGGAAAGGAATTGTGTTAGAAAAATAAATATTTGTTAAATAAGATAAATACTTATTTCATAATTAGAATACGTATTTTTATATATATATATATATATATATATATATATATATATATATATAGAGAGAGAGAGAGAGAGACAGACAGACAGACAGACAGAGACAGGGAGATAGAGAGAGAGAGGTGGAAGAGAGAGAGATTTCGAAATTGTGTGTAACTACTATAGATTATTATATAGCTCTACCTGCATATCTAAGTATTTAGTATACGCACCAGCAATGGCGCTATCATATAGATAGATAGATAGATAGATAGATAGATAGCCATGGATAAATGGATTGATGTTCGCCTATAATGTTATCTCTAAATCTTTTTTTATCTCGGTAACTTTGACTCCCAATCGCTACATCATTTTACTCAAAGCGCCGATAACGTCAGAAAACACGAGCAATATTCTGTGCAGTTCGCGGTAGTTGGGGATAAATATAGACACACACGCACAATTGCACGCGTTACTTATATTCTTTTCTGCCAAATTCTCTCGCTACCCCCAATTCGAGTTATAAATTTGGGAACAGCTTTCCTGGGTGTTGATCACGAAAATATACCCTTGTTCTTTTTCTCTAAGCATTCATACCATACACAGTCAGGTTCGCACCACTCTCTATCTCCACACACACACACACACACACACACACACACACACACACACACACATATATATATATATATATATATGTGTTGTAACTTAGAGAAGGTTACTGAATAGAAGAATCAAACGAACGTTGATAATGAATAATAATACTCAGGACACGAACCACACATATAAGATTCGCCAGCGGCGCGTAGAAGTAGTCAACTGCTAGAAGTGAATCAAGTGAATTCCCCAATCAATCTACAACTGCAAGATATCGACCACTCGCTCCACGCGGTCAGATGTCGCATAAGGACGAATAATGTGGAGTATCCGAGCCCGTAGGCTAAGCCAAAAATTCCCCCGTCGACCCCGGATATAATGGGGTTGGGTACCTGTTTCCCGAGACGAGACTCTGCCCTTCGATATAGCCTTGTCCGGGGATCCCTCTGCCCGGAGGCAGAGAATTTAACCAGCAAAGTTAGAGACGAATCTCCGACTGCAGACCAACATACAGTATTTACTACTGTATTTATGTGAATGGGCACATACCCATTATCGTCCGAAGGTATGCTACAACAATATATATAATAGGATAAAGAACAAATAGGAAACGTTTAACAATCTAACAAGTTTTACTTTTATTAAAGCTTAATCAGACAATGAGTTCTGGAAAAAACACACTTATGAACATACATTATCATCTGAATTGCATAAAAACAAACTATGAATTAGACACACTTTATATATATATATATATATATATATATATATATATATATATATATATATATTGAGCAATATTTACGGTTTTTCCCTTAGAATTGGAATTCTTTTTCTAGAAGCTTCGAAGAGACTGCGACTTCTCTCCTTGAATTCGGAACGCCATATATTCTACTAACGTTATTTAACAAGTCAAATACTCGTGAAGCATGATTAACCAATGAAAATCAAACAGCACAAAATAAAAAATACCAGAACTTCTTTATTCTTTTTTTCTCCATATCTCATTCTCTGATCTTTACTAAGTGCACATCATGAATTTTGTTGGAGTTAGGGTATGTGACATCACTATTTTTATTCCAATTCCAGATAGTGGCTACTATTTTTTGAAAGGTTTATCTTGAGTTCTACTTCGAATACTTGACTGAGGATGACTATGCATACATTTGTCGTCATGTTGACATCAATGTCGACAATTCCTATATATATATATATATATATATATATATATATATATATATATATATCCACTACTAGTGGATAGCGTCTCGGATTGAGGAATCGGAGAGCCGAGTTCCAATTCCAGTCAAATCCATTACATTCACTTACGCCCTAATACCTTGGAAAAAGTATTAATCCTCTCCTTCTCCCTCCAGCTATGGGTAAATAGAAGGACAGGCTGGGTTCTATAGCATTGGATGGCAATTGGTCTAGAAGGACAACTCTGAATTCAAAACCTGTGGAGGGTCGTTTGGGGACTTTGTGGCACGTAGTGCACCAAGTCTCCTTATTCGGCTCTTCAAAAAGTGTGGTTTGTTCTGCACAAAGCCTTCACCACTATAATAAAATCATATGTTCTGGTGTCTGGACTGTCGGTTCCGAGGAACTGAGCTGCTTGACCCTTGAGCTGCTTGACTCTTGAGCTGCTTGACCCTTGAACTGCTTGACCTTGTCTCTTTCTGTCGTTATGCTAGGAAGCGTAATTGTTCTGTCTTGGTAACCAAGACATAGAGCACAATTTTCAGGCACTTCGATGTGGTGTATGGTTAGAAAGCTTGTCTCGCTCGAACAATTACAACTGAGTTGTGTGTTCTTTACTCGTTGGATGTTCGAAACTTTCGGTCGTGTGCGGCATTTAAGCTACGCCTAGGAAATCACCACAGAGCACAGTTTATTACTAGGTTAATTACTTAGGTAAACGTCTGTCTTTTTTTCTGGATCTACGTTTCATTTTCCCTTTTTTCTGTTTTATTGATTGTTAGCTTTCCTTTCAATTTATTTTTCTTTGGTCGTCTAACAACCTATCTGCTGGTTTTACCAATATTCTGTTGTTTTTTTTTTACATATATATATATATATATATATATATATATATATATATATATATATATATATATATATACGTAGGTAACACCGAAATTGGCCAAAAATCTTGTAACAGCAAAATTGGCCAATTGTTAGATCAAATTTCCGAAAACATCTCGTTATAAGTGAGGCCTTGTACATTAAACAGCTCTCGCACACGATCAACCTTACCTTCTTTAACAATGGTAACGGAGTGCTGAAAATCCTTCGAAATTAGAAAGTCGCCCATTCGAATTCCAAACATGCCCAACACTCGACGGCTTGGAATAATCGCAGCTACTATAATTCACAAACAATATCTCAATATATCTCATACTGTCCAAACATGAAAATAAACTAATTACACCAAAAATACCCCCCCTTGAAAATAGCTAAAGACTTGACCGAAAGCACTTAGGGCAATCGACGATATGGACAGTTTTTATACTCGCTCACTCCCACAAAACGGAAAAAAATGTAAGGACGCTGAAAAAAATGAATAAAAATAAAATTTTCCTTGTCCATCATATTTAGTGAAAGATGTTTAAAAGAAAAGAAAGGTTATATATATATATATATATATATATATATATATATATATATATCTGACGTGACCGAGGGATTAATTAATACTTGTATTTGTAAGTGTCTAGAATATATCAGTATACCTTTGTAATGTTTCTTTTAGTATGTGTATTTACTTTGCCTCTGTTAAAAGGAATATTTTATCCTTTGCTTCTCTTTCTCCCTTTCTCTCTCTCTCTCTCTCTTTCTCTCTCTCTCTCTCAATATATATATAGAGAGAGAGAGTGGGGGCGATGTCACTTTTGCTTTTTCTCTCTCATTTCATTTTTCGCATTCATTACATAAAGGCCAAGTCAGTGGGTCAATGAAGCATTAACCAGTTCATGTTTGAGGTCATTGCAATTAATCAACTCCACGCGTGCCTGACCACCCGCCTACCAACCTGCCTGCGGCCGCTACTGACCAATACACAAAGATTACACAGAAACTACAATTTAACCTGACAGATTAGACTTCCAAAGAGATATGCACACACACATACATACACACACACACCCACCAGCCTTTCTCACCATCCCATGCAGGTCATTCTGCTCAGGTCTAACTTGATTACATCAAGTTTATATTGCTTCCCAGATTTTAGTGTGTGTATGTGTGTGTTTACAAATATGCATTATATAACCTGTTAGTGTTGGACTCGATTTTTACAAGTATGCGTTATATAACCTCTCATTGTTGGGCCTGATTTTTGCAAGTATGCATTATATAACCTATCAGTGTTGGACTAGATTTTTACAAGTATGCATTATATAACCTGTCATTTTTGGGCCCGAATTTTACAAGTATGTATTATATAACCTGTCTGTATCGGAATCGATTTTTACTTGTATTTTTTATAAAAACTGTCATTGTTGGGACCGATTCTTACAAGTACGCATTATATAGCACGTCAGTGTTGGACTCGATTTTTACAAGTATGCATTGTATAACCTGTCATGATTGGGCCCGATTTTTACACATATGTTTTATAAAGCCTTTTTGTATTGGACTCAATTTTTTTAAGTATGCTTTATGAAGCTCGTCAGTTTGGTTACTTACTCAATTTACATGTTGATTATTGTCCTCATTTCAGTTGTTACCGCAACAACCGCCTTCATCAGGTGTAGTGATTTTCTAAGCGTAGCTTAGATGTGGCACAAGGCCGAAAGTATGGGGCACCCAGTGAGGATCGAACTCACTACTCAGTCGTAATTGTTCTAGCGAGACAAGCTTGCTAACCATTACACCGCCTCGAGGTGCCCCTGTTATAGTTATTTTCCAAGCATAGCTTAGATGTGGCACAAGGCCGAAAGTATGGGGGCATCTAGTGAGGATCGAACTCACTTTTTAGTTGTAACTGATCCAGCAAGCTTGCTAACCATTACACCGCGCCGAGATGCCCCGCCTTTATCAGGTGTATGTCGATCCGAGTAACCTACAAGAAATTTAGAAACTACAGAGCTTGACTGTTCTCTTTCCACTGCCTAGTTTTTTGATACTGCTCAGTTATTGCTCTCTTTCTTTCATGAATTTGGTGACATAGTAATTGTGGGTTCAATCCCTCGGCTGGTCAGTGTGTATTTCAATTAAGTGGAAAATGGGCGAGCAATAACTGAGCAGTATTAAAAAAAAAAAAAAAACTAAACGAGCGGCTTTTCTTCTTGATGAAAAATCCATAGGATTGAATCCTGAAGACTAATACTATGAATTCACTTGGGGATTTTCTATTCGGAAATGAATTCTTATAATAAAACAATCATCTAACTTGCTCGTACCCGTAGTCACGTGATAAAGTGATCACGTGATGATTACAAAAAAAAAAGAAAAGAAACATCCAATCAGCTTTGCATCCTTTGGTTTCGACTTACAGAAGATGGGAAATATTCATTTTTTTACTCGTATGTACTGTCTCTCCCCCAGAACGTGCACGATAACATCTCTCCACAGCTTCCTGTTTTTGTAACTCTAAGCAACGTGTGTCGCCTTACTATCGCACTCATTCTCTGCTTTGCCATCCATTTTTATGAATCCATTAAATAGGTTATACGCTGTCACTCTCTGTCCCTCTTGTATGGTGATTTTCTAAGCGTAGCTTAAATGTGGCACAAGGACGAAGCCTTTTTAGACATTATGTTTGCCAGAAACTTCAACTGTCCCATTCTGATGGCAATAAAAATGCTCTTTTAGAGTAGATGTTCGTTGCAGATTTAATATTTATAATTTCAAAACAACAATTCTTTTTAGTAGTCACACTCGGGCTTATTCATCATCATCAGTCTCTCGACTGCTTTAATAGTTGGTGGTGGCCTGAGAACAGAAGAAACAGACTTTGATTCTTCTACCTTGTGAAGATAGCTCGGCGGCGACCATCTCATCTTTTTTTTTCCTGCATAACTTTTTCTTCATTTTGCCTTCAGATTTTGTCCGTTACATCCGAAGTCCGTTGATTGTGGGGAGGGGCTAGATGAGAGATTTGTCTCTATATAGAAATGTATTATCGATAGCACATCCTATAAGCATTCAGGACTTCAAGATTTGTAGCAACCATTCCTAACACTGCGGGACCTGAATATAATCAAATGGATTGAACTTACAAGAGATTGTTTATTGATTCATCCGGTATATTTCAAGAGTTATTTGTCTGGGGCGATTCAGACATGGTTAATGCATTTTTTTTCTTCAATTACGTGACTGACTACAATAGTTTCGGACCATGAAAGGATAGGTACTCATTCTTAGTTTCGAAACTTCATCAGTTTGGTTAACGAACCAGTTCATATCGACCAAGTCAATCCCGTCAGAAAAAGGAGTGTTTGTTTATCAGATTTGATCAATGATTCGCATATTTATAGCAGAATTAAGGCGCAGAATTAATTAAATTCTGAATTAGGCCCTGTGGGCAAGATAAAATCCGGCTTACAACATAATAACACATCGCTACATTGGCACGAAAACATTTCAATATGAATATAACTGCTTTGAAACTGACAGTGTTATATATTTATGTTCTTATTTACTAAGGTACTAAGATTGGCGCAATATAGAGACAAAATGGGGTGGTTCCAAGAGGGGGTTTAAACTCATCTCTGATTTGCGAGACTAGATTGCTTATAATCGTGAATGTATGTTGCACATGTACGTAAATCTTTAAAAGAAAAAAAATATTTTCATTAATTAAATCATAATCACATCATCCACAATAAACCGCTACAGTCGATGGTTCTTCCTGTAAAGGGACACGCCGTTTCGAATCCTGCCGGATTTTTCGAGAGTGCACACAGAAATAAACAGTGTTTTAAAAAAATAAACCCCAAAAAACGAAGCGTTTACTCCAGTTCGAGTATCCACTAAAATAGAGTTTGAGGTAATAAAAATATGCCGGATTAAAAAATAGAGTTTAGGAATTCAGATTTAATAGATTTTTATATATTTATCTATTAATCCGACAGTTTTTATCACTTTAAAATGTATTTTTATTTTACTGGAAACACTCGTAGCAAAAATATGAAGAATGAAATATAATATATACACTAAAACAAATCCACATTATAAACAAAAACGTTTGCTTTTCCTCTCTTTTTTTAAAATATACATTTTTCTCTCGTTCGAACAATCATAACCTTTCCTATACATATATATACATACATACATACATACATACATACATATATATATATATATATATATATATATATATATATATATATATATATATTTAAGTTTGAAGAATTTGGTAAACCGAATTGGTAAATCCAAGGAGGATGAAATCCTGAGAGCTCAATGTGAAGAACATTGAAGTGTCTGTTGTTCATTAAATATATATATATATATATATATATATATATATATATATATATATATATATATATATATATAGTTCCTCAATACAAAGCTCGAATGACTCACGGCGTACTGTTAAAATGGTTATGGTTTGGTTTGGCGGCATATCAATACCTCTATGGATTATTTACGGTCGAGATCTACATTTTTGTACTTAATTTTATGGCTTCAACTACAGACATTTTCTACGTAATTTTATACTTTCAGGGCAAACGTATGCTCTTTAGATATATTTAGTTTGTAAATGATAAAATATATAGCTGGTAATTATCCTTATATTATATTTTTATACTTTAGTGTTGTATTGACTGTCATTTTACTATAAAATCTATAACTACTGGTCATTTTTCTTCTACTGGTATTTATTACCACTAATGTATTTTTATATTTACTTAGTGAACCACTAAACAAAAATCAAAAGACTATTTACCTATAGCTGGGACCCTAACAAGTGCTACCACCTCAGGTCAGGGTGAGTCTGGGAACAAGAGGCTCCTGAAAACATCCAGTCTTCCGATCCGAGGCTACCAGAGCTAAAATGGTTAGGTGCGTGATATGAATGAAAAGAGGGGTGATGGAAGTGAACACTACGAAAATAAGAAGTCTAGATAACGCTTGACCTTTGACTTGAAGTGGTCAAGATTGTAGTGATCGGAGAAGCATCCACAAAATAGCATATTTTTGTGGGGGTGGAGAGCTGAGTGGAACTGTTTTCCTTACATTTGGAAGACGAGGGAAATCAGTGTGTTTCCTCACTGTGGAAGTCGTAAAAATCTATTAGTTTGTATGATATGCAGGACCTCTTGATCACGTAGCCTTTGAAAGATGTCTTGCGAATACGAGCCAATAATTAAGTCCGTCAAAGGACAACGAACTTGTTTGCATACATGACTGCGCACGCGTGTGTGTGTTTATTTATGCATGAGTGTCAGTGCGCACATGTGAGAAAGAGTAAGAATATGGTAAAAATTATATCTTCAATGACAAAATCTCAACGAAGTCAATAAGTGTGCGTACATGTGGGCCTGTATGTGTTTGGAGTAGACGGTAGAACAAAAGGTTATATTTGGATGGCTGTGTATAGGCAGAGACAGAGAATGTGTCTATTCACGTTCGTTTAGCTAAAATAAAATAACATACACATACAGCGTAGTACGTTTGTGAGAAAGAGAGCCGATTATAAAGAGAGATGATTAAATGTATAATGCATAAAAGAGAGAATGGAGTTAAAAGAGAACGTGTGCGTCCGACAGAGGACTAGAACGATATGGCGCGCATGCGCGTGTGTAATCTGTCAGCCAATCGGATGCGTTACTAAACTGCTTGTTGGCGCGTTGTAGTTGGATGTGTCCAGGCTCAGATCAAAACGCAGACGATTTAAAACTCAACTATTCTATCTGAAATAATTGATGCATTGATCTCGCAGTGCAGGGGTCACAAGGCAAGAGACACGGGGGTCAGAAAAGGGTAGATGGCTATGGGTATGGAGGAAATTGGCGATGTCGGGAAGGGGTGTACGTTAGCAGCCAACACTATAAAGTTTCAAAGAATGCTTGGCAATGACAATGAAAAAAATAAAGCAGTTCAAATTCAATAAAGATGATAAAATAACAGAAGATAAAGAATGACGGAAGGATGGGGGGGGGCACAGTTATATTAGATGACGGTCAATCAGTGTAATCGAAAGGAAAGAGGGAAGAGAAAGTTTATAAAAGTCAAGCAGAAAAGGAACACACTGGGGTGATAAAGTTTGTTAAGGACGGATGGGTAGTCAATGAACTGCTTTATCAATCTATCTATCTATCTATCAGTGTGTCATTATATATCTATCGATCGATTGATTTATGAAGTCTGTATTGATAGATAGAGAATAAGTTTTCCGGAGGCACGGTGAAGTAATAGATAGCCGAGTTCGAATTCAAGTCGAATCCATTACATTCACTTACGTGCTAATACCCTTGGGAAAGGTATGAATCCTCTTCTTCTTCCCTCACCCCCACCAGCTATGGGTAAATAGCAGGACAGACTATAACCTTGGATGGTAGCTGGTCTACCGCAGAAAGAAATGGCAACTTACTGCTGGAAAAAAAATCTGCCTCGTCAATCATGTATTGAAAGATACATGATTGCCTAAGTGTGTATCACGCATGGCACATAACTGACTGGAAGCCTGCTTTTCTCACGGACAGCTCTATGTTGATTGTTCAATGGTTAGGAATGGAAACAAGTTATTTGTACTTACACCGAATGGGATTTTTTATTTTAATTTTTATCATACTACTATAATCTATTACATTCACTTACGTGCTAATACCCTTGGGAAAGATATGAATTCTTTTCTTTCCCCCCACCTATGGGTAAATAGAAGGAAAGACCGGATTCTATAGACTTGTATGGCAACTGGTCTACCACAGAAAGAAATGGCAACCTACTGTAGGAAAAATCTGCCTCGTCAGTCATGTATTAAAAGATACATGATTGCCTAAGCGTGTATCACGCATGGCATATAACTGATTGACTGACCTTGAATGTACCCTTGTTCACCAAATCGTATTATTTTCTACGGTTTCCTACTCCAATCCCACCGGTGTGGTATGTACTTGGTACAGTTTGTTAATTTTTCAGGTAATTTTCTCTGCGGCACGTTTATTTCATTCAATAAATCATACCGCATCAAAAAACAGTCGCTCTCACTTTTATTTGAAAAATTCCCACTGGCAGAACTATTCCAAAAAACATTCAGACTAGGCACAAAAGAATGGCTTTGTCTTGGCCAGAACATTGTCCAAAATCATAAATACTAATGTACATGTGCATTTTTCTATGTGCACCGTTGTTTTCTGCTTGTAATTTTCAAAATATAAAAAGTCCTTCCTGCCCCCATTTGATCGAATATTTATTTTTTGTAAAATTACGAAAAAAACAAAAACAAAAAAACAATGTGTCACAAGAGCTAAAAACGAGGAAGAGAGTGCCTGGTCTTCACTGTTCTATCTTTTAACCCGTCGTTCGAATATATTTCTTTACGCTTTTCTCGTACTTTTATGGGTCTCTACAACTTCATGTCTATTTTAGCTCTTAGAAATGTTTGTCATTTTGCTATCTCTCCTAAACCCTAATCTGTCAACCATTTACACAACTTGTTGAGTAGTTTATTCTTTGCTTTACTTTGTCCCTCTTGCATTCAATATTTCCTGTCAGTGTTAAATTTTCTAAGCCTCCTTTCCTCATTATGTGCCTTAGTAATTTCAACTGTTTGTTCCTGATTCTAAGTATAAATGTCTTTTTGTTTTCATTTTCTTTAATTCTTCGTCGTTCACTCAATCCTCCTGTAAAATCACATCTCTGTTGCCTCGCTTGTCTTCTTAGTTTGTGAAGAGATTGTCCAGCATCTACTGCCATATAGAAGAACCGATATTACACAACAGTCCAGTACTCTTTTCTTTGTTTCTAACGAAATCTTCCTTTTTCTTAATACTTTGCTTAACTTTTGGAAGGCATCTTTTGCTATTCCAATTCGTCTTCGGATTTTGATATCGCATTGTCCGTGCTCTGTTAAAATTTGCTTCATTTTGGTATCTCCAAAATTTATGTTTAGTCTTTCTCGCTTTCCTTCACTACCTTCTGTAGGATTTCATTTAGTTCCCTTTCTCTGTCTGCTATCAACACTGTGACACCTACATATCTTATATTGTTAAAATTGTGGCCGAAAATAATAAATGTTGAATAATTGCAATATGGATGAATAAGTCTGGTGAGAAGATGCATCCTTGTCTTACGCCCCTTTCTATTTTTGTGTATTTACTGAATTCATTTTCTATCTATATGCAGATAGTTTGCTTCCAGTATATGTTCTGGATTCTTCTAATATCATTCCCAAATAAATCAAGCTTACCTAGCAGTTCAAACAGTTCTTTGTGATGTACTTTATCAAACACTTTTTAATAATCTATAAAATATAGGCATACTTCGCTTTGCATTTGTATTACTCACTTAGATATCATTCCAAGCATGAATATCGCTTTGTCGTACTAGAATCACTATAATTTGAATTGTTCACTTGTAAGGCTTGCCAGTGTGTTCGTGCACCGTTACAATTTTTGTACGCTTCTTGGAGTAATGTCCATCGCAGACAATGGTCGTACGACAACTAATCGACAGTCGAAGTAAAGGTAGAACGTTGTAGAAAAATGTGTTTGTAAGGGTGTTAAGAAAGGAATGAGGAGGTGCATGTTATGAGGATATATAAAATTGATAACGGCTAACCCTAGACTTCAAGAAGTTAAGATCGTAATTATCGGGGAATCATCCGCTAGGAAGTCTGTTTAACAAAAAGCGAGGTTGTTAGGAAGAAGCTGAATGCAATTCCCTTCTTACGAAGGGAATCTGCCCTGTATACGTGGCATGACGAGTCCTTGCTGTGAAGGTCTGAATTGGTGAAATTAAGGGATGTAGCTCGTCTGAACATCTACCATGAAAATAGAGATGGAGTAGCGAGAGGCTGACAACGATTTGTTTGTGGTACAGGTTTTATAAGTCGGAATGACACCAGGTGCCGAGCTCATCTAACATGCAAAAAACCAAGCAACTGATTGAAAACGAGGCATCGTTAACTGTGAAAAAAGGACGGAAATATTTACGTATCGTAGATAAAATGGGAGGTAGATGTATATATGAGGTCAATATTTGGCTGATTTTCACCAACTTCAACATCTATGTAAAAAAAGAGTCCAAATACATTGTAAAAATTACTAAAAATACTAAAAACATTAATCATAAGAACAACAAAATGTTATCAAATTTAGAAAACAAACATACTAAATATATTTCATAAATAAATTTTGAAATAAAGTCTCGACAACACGATCTGTCGCGTGTAGACACGAAGACGCAATATTTGAAAATGATGAAACCGATATAGCTCAAAAACAAAACGCTTTGATAATAGCTTATGTAAGACGAAAGTATTCAAACATTGAAAAATTAATATTTAAAATTTAAAATGGTCATAAATATAGAAAAAATTAAATCCTTTACAAAGAATTCCGTTGATCTTTAACCAAATATATATATATATATATGTGTGTGTGTGTGTGTGTGTGTGTGTGTGTGTGTTTAAGAGAGACAGATAGGTGGGGTCCAACCTTCTTAGTGGAGAAAAAAAAAGTACTTACTGTCTTAATTAGCTGCCAACTGAAAGCAACGTGGGAATATTTTCAATTTTGTAGACCCCGATTGTGACAATATATATGTATATGTGACAATATATATGTATATGTTCATGACGAAACCAGAAATTATAACAACCACCCCGGGTTTCAAGGAACAAATAGGAAACGTTAATCAATCTAACACGTTTCACTTTTATTAAAGCTTCACCAGAGAATGAGATATAGAGAAAAAGAAGAAATTTTGGTATTTTTACTTTTTTGTCGTTTGATTTTCATTGGTTAATCATGTTTCACGTGCATTCAACATGTTAATATTTTAATATGTTAGTATAACTTGTTGCGTCCGAATTTACGGTGAGATGACGCGTTCATTCGAAGCTCCAGGAAATTAACAGATTCTAAGCCTAATTGAAAAACCGTGAATATTGCTTTAAGGATGTAAGTGTATAATAATACTTGTTTGTGTGAAATTCAGATGGTGATAATATATGTATATTCGTAATTTATGTATATTCGTAAGTTTGTATTTGTGTAGTAGTAGTAGTAGTAGACATTATGTTTGGTGGTTTTTCGTATGTTGATTTGG
>CAHIKZ030000269.1:1292500-1412500 GCA_903632075.3 Acanthosepion pharaonis
TTTTTTCTATATCTATTCATCTATTCAAATCTCTATCTCTATATCACAATTTACCTACACTCTTTGTTATTCTCTCTCTCTCTCTCTCTCTCTCTCTCTCTCTCTCTCTCTCTATCGATACTTCATTTCATCTCCGTTTTCACCTTTCTCTCTCTATTTCTCCCTTTCTTTCTCTATCTCGTTCTTTTATTCTCTCTTTCTCGTTCTTTCTGTTTCTTTTTCTCTATCTATTCATCTTTCTATCTCTCTATATCAAAATCTTCCTACGTTATTTTTTTACTCTCTCTATCGATACCCCAATTCATCTCCCTTTCTCTTTTCTCTCTCTATCTTTTTTCTCGCTCTCGATTTGTCTATATCTTCGTTTCTTCTCTCACTTTCTCGCTCTCATCTCCCTGTTTGAATTTATAACATCTTTTTACGTTGATTCTCTCTCTTACCACTCTCTCTCTCTCTCTCTCTCTCTCTCTCTCTGTTTTCCACTCCCTCCCTCTATCATTCTCACTTTCTCCCTTACTGCTTTCTTCATTCCCTCTTACTACCTCTCTTCTTTTTTTCTTTCGTCCATTTTAATTGCTTCTTGCCTTAGCGTTGAAATCAATTGACGCAAATTGTTTCTCTTTCCACCCTACGCCCTTCTGACCATTCATTCTTCGTATCAGTGACATGCGCCAGCGGCGAATTGGGGGTAGGGGTGCGAGAGCTGATCAGTGGGTCAACAAACTCCCCCACCCCATTCCAGTCTTTTGTTTATCCTGTAATTCGATCATCGTTATTGAATTTCCATAATCACGGACAGATAAAAGGAATCGACAGAAATCATGTCTAATTGACATCCTTCCCGCACCAAAAAAAAAACCCAAAAAACAATAAGAAATATTAAAGAGAGAGAGAGAGAGAGAGAGAGATTAAAAATATGTTAAATGAAAAAGAAGCCTGACGTGGTTGCAGTTGAATGTGAGACTTGAGACTGATGCTGTGGGCAGTGAAGGGTGGGGGTAAGTATCCCACACATCAGGGTGCTGATATCCCGCAGAGGTTAACGGTAAAAGTAGTTCCTTTACTTACACCTGCATCGCGAAACGGTCTTGTTCCCAAAATTGAAGATTGGGAGAGCATAGCGACTGTCTAACCAGACTGGTTCGCAGCAACAGAGAAATAAAAATATTTATTAACCCTTTGCCTGTCCTGCGCATCATATGTAAGGCACAGGTCACGTGATTTCCATGTCAGTACATCATATGTGGTGCACACAAGCCATGATATTAAAAGAGTGGTAAAACTAAGGACGCTCAAGAAAAGAGTCTTCTATTGAGCAGTACGTCTAAGGAAAGACCTAATCTAATATTTTGTGTACCATATATGACCACAGAACGCTTGACTGATAATGTAAGGACTCAAATGAAAGACATTTATTTTTCCAATTTATTGAAATGATTATAACCTTTGCATCACATGTGATTCACAGAGCGTAGTGTTAATAACTTATGAATTGTACGCTCTGTGCGTCACGTGATGCACGGGTTTTTATTATGTGAAACACTATATATCAGCACATTCTATTTGCCAAATAACCTGAGGTGCCTTGCAATAGTTATAAATCTGAAAACAATCATGAACGTTTGGATAGTACAGACGAAAATGTCCTGGACAGACAAAGGGTTAAGTGAGAGGCTGGCGTAACGGTTATCAGCGTGGGAAATGAAATCGGCAAGTCGAGTTTTAATTCCGACTTAGTTCACTTTCGTACTGCTACTGTCAAGAGCGGTCGGAATACATCTTTTCTTCTTCTCCCCCACCCACTACCTCTGCCAAATGCTAATAAACAATATGCGTTGTTCTGGTTGGCTAAACCCGTGGATGACCTAACCGCTAACCCAGTCATTAAGTCCATCCAAATAGTTTTACATTTATCGCTAAAAATTACTGTCGATAAATCAGTTTTCATGTACTTCCTCACCCAACTTTCATGTTTCTCTTTGTGACGCTTAGTTACAGGTGTGAGCGTGATTGCCTTCATATCATTACTAATTCTCTTTTTAGACGTTTGCAACAAGAATTTCTTTGATTATTTTCTTAATTTCCAAACTATTTGTCTTCCTTAGTGACCTTTAAATTCTGATCGATTTCATTTTTTCACAAGCATTTTTAGTTTTTTTTTCTTACCATGGCAGTATTTTCAAATTATTTTTTTGATTCTGCTATGATTTTCAAATTTCACCTTCCTATCATTGAATAACTTTGCAATATTTTGTTTCCTTTTAAAATTAGAAATCGAAAAGCCGAGTTTGAATTCCAGTCGAGTTCTTTACATTTCACTTACACGCAAATAGCCTTGGGAAATATATGAATCCATCTCTTCTCCTCCCAGCTATGGGTTAAATAGTAGACCAAATATCTAGAAATTTTGTTGATGCGTTATTAACTCGCAAAAAAAAAATATTCTTACAATCCAAAATATATTTCGGCTTTAAATATCCCACAAAGTGTTGATAAACCGTAAAAAAACAAATCAATTAATCTATTCTCTTTGAAGTTCTATCGTTCTTACGATCCATGGCAACATTATATATCTGAAATTAAATACGAGACATCTATGGGGAGTTTCGAAGTCTATATCTACTGACTAGTTTCTTACTCATATCGTAAACAAAAGTAATTACAGGTTGAACGGGTATTGTGCATCTCTTAAATAGGGCAATTGAGACTTACTTTGCTGTGTTGGCTTTTCAGTACCTTAATGGTGTGACACGCTTGCCTTGAACGTGGTTTCTCCGATGAAAAATGGAATACACTTTCGATTATATTGGCAGGTACATATACTTATTATTACTTCAAAAGTCATTATGGTGGATACTCGTATTTGAAATAGACGCCCCATTTTTATTTTAAACAGTGTGCATTACGTCTAAACATTGCTCCAACCACCCATTTACTTAACCTACCTAAAGAGATTGACTAAATGGATGGCGGAGCAAGGTTTAGGAAAGATAACAAAAAGACAAAATTTATTGAGCTACAAATGACAGAAAATTGTAGTGAGCCATGATCGCCAACGTCCTGAAGGGACACGGCACATAAAACAAGAAGAAGTATTACGTCTATCAGCCTGCGAAATCTAGAAATCATAATAAAGAAAAATGTGCTCTCCGGCAGTGATCGAACCTGCAGACTCCTTTGTAAGAGAAAACATTGTTTGGTCTTTCGAGAAAAATATTGAATTCCACTGAATGAGGAAGTGTGCTTTTCTTAAAAGGAAAAATAGAGCCTTTCTGAACTGTGATGCTGTCTGTAGCAGAGTGGTAAACGCACGCCGGATCAAATGGTGGTTTCTTCTATAAAGGAGGAGGCAGGTTCTTTCCTTGCCCGAGAGCATATTTTATTTATTAATATTTCACGAATGCGCAGGCCGTAATACACATTGTTTAAATAGACGTAATACACACTGTTTAAAATAAAAATAGGGCGTCTGTTTCAAATACGGAGTATCCACTATAATGACGTTTGAAGTAATTAAAATGTTAGTTTAAAAATACATCCATTAATTCTTTAGACATGTATGAAGTCTAATAAAAAATTATCGGTACTTTTATTATAAAAAGAAAACTACAACACATATCAATTCGGTATTTAATTTCCGTCGAAGTAGTCCGCTTCTAAACACTTTATCCAGTGTCGTTTCCATTGATAGAAGCATTCATGGAACTCCTTTTTAAGGATAGCGAGCAGCTGCCTCGTCACGTTCTCTCTTGGATTTCCTTGACGTCTTGAAATCATGTTCCTTTCAAGTGAGATTTGATTTCTGAAGAGGAAATTGTCGCGAGATCTGGCGAATAAGTTTATTGTCGGACTTGAGTAATTATGCCCTTGGCCAAAAATTGCTGCACAAGCCATGGTCACTGATGAAACCTCTGTAGAGTGGTGAAACGACCACACTCTACACACTTTCCTTCCAAACACTGCTATAAACAACGAAAGTGAATGAGAACGTTATAATTTAACGTGTATGCGCGACAGAATCCAAGGTAAATCTGTGTCAAGCAGTTTCACTCTGCGTACCTTACCTCTGTTACCATAGCAACAGGCCGGATACTTTTTTAACAGACCTCGTATTTATAATTTACAATATCATAAAATAAACCCTGCTATTTGATACTAAAATCTCACATTATCACATAAGTTATAAATATTTTTAATAAAAAAGATATTATAAGCTGACGTTCGCATTGTATATTTATTTATTTAAGTATGCCTGTTAATAGCAAAATCTATTGGTAAAATAGTGTTTATTCTGAACAATTTAAATCAGCGTTTTATATTCTGGCCGTTTTGGTAACACAACGCTGAATAATGATTTTTAAAAGTGTCTTGCTTCGTTTTATGGTGTAAAGTCAATTTTTTTTATTCTGAAAAGTTTTTGGGGCGAGTGTTGAAGAGCTCAAAGAGAAACGTAAAAAATAGGAACACGAAATTGTTTTCCAGTTTTAACAGCCATCATTACTTCTTTTTTTTCCTTACCAAACACTTGTTTTCATTCTATATTTCGTGCCCCTTCAGGATATCAAAGATCGTGGTTCTCCTCAACTTTCTGTCCCTTCTCGCTTTTAGCAATTTTTGTCTTTTTTTTATCTCTACCAATCCATGTTCTACCAACCGTTTACACAAGCTCGTTAAGTATATTATTATCTGCTTACCTTTGTCCCTTTTACTTTCAAAATGTCCTGTGAGTGTTAAATTCTCCAAGCCCTCTTTCTTCCTTATGTACCCTAGAAATTTCAATTTTCTTTTTCTGATTCTCAGTATAAGTGTACTTTTTGGTTCTATTTTCTCTCAAACATCCTTGTTTCTCATATAGTATTCTCAGCATCCTTCTGTAGAACCACATTTCTGTTGCCTGAAGTTTCTTCTTCATCTGTAAGAAGATTGTCCAGCATTCACTGTCATACAGCAGGACTGATATTACACAACAGTCTGGTACTCTTTTCTTTGCTTCTAACGAAAAATTTCATGTTTCTTAATACTTTGCTAAGCTTTTGGACGACATCTTTAAAACTTTATAATGTTCATTCTTCTTTTTTTTTTTTAATTTCCTCTTTGCCTGTATCCATACAGGTTTATTTTCATTTCTGATCTCTTTAACCTGCTAATCACACGCTGAAAGATCATTTGCATCCATTCTTTGATGCTTTTATTCATGGAAGGCATGAACTCATAGTTATTTCAGTGTTCTCTCGAGCTTTAGATGGAAACGAAATTATACTTTATTTTCCCCCTTTAATCAATTTTACCCGTCACTCTAGACCATTTCATCTTTTGTTCTTTGCGCCACAGCTTTCTCAATAAGAAATGTGAATGTATCCTGTCAAAGTTAACAATGGCTATGACAAGGTTGGGGGGTAGCATTACAACCGCCTGGGCGGTAAGTAAAACGATTTGCTAAAGCCCTCATTCACCTACCCGCTCTCTTTTCTGATAATCATCGTGAGATACCAGCGACCGGACCTTTATTTAGTTATTTATTTATTTTGTTAAGTTATCTGGTGATGGGAGAAATGGATTCATGCCTTTTCTTGAGAAAATTAATGCAAAGTGAATATAACCAGTTTCAGCCAGAATTCGAACTCGGTTCGCATAGTTTGATTTCCGTTCTGAACTACAAGCGCAAAAAATAAGCAGATAAATGAGAAACCCAGTCCCAGACAATAGGTTAATACGTCCTACATCCCCGCTATATCGCATATACGATTTGGCGCCGTTTGATTGCATAAGGCAAAATAATAAAGGGATCAGAACCAACTCGTCTCACTCCCCTGGACGCATAAAAGGTGAATAGCTACTTCAGATTTTAGGGTCCTTAACCCTTTTCTTCTCAAAGGGTGTTTCCGGGTGTCGTAAATCATAACATGACATTTCGGACTTCTTCCTAATGACAAGGTTTGAAATCAAAAACTAGGAAACTGAAACGGAAATGTATACTGAATTGTGACTGCGAATTGATACTTCTGGAAAATTGCGAACTCTGAGGCGAAAATACTGACCGCAAATAGACCATTGTCCTCGTTCTGTGTTTATCCAATTTGAATACGGGATACTAAGCCAATGATAGACTAGATGTAAAAGCAAAGTGTTTTCTTTCCTTTCAAATAAGTCCCTGAATCTACAACCACCCAGCTTTCAGGTATCAGTTCAACAACTATCCCATATCGGAAAGTATAAAAATGAAATAAAAATGTCAAATAGTGTAGTACCTACTTGTAATAAGAGACGAATTGTCTGACAATTGGAAATAAAGTTGATCACCTTAGAAAGCTTAAGAAAATGGCCTTATGTCAGACTTTAATTTTTATAATCTACAAATAAGTTTGACGGATTTAGATGCACTTGAATGACTGTAGTGAGATTTTTTTATGTGCCAGTTGGTAGGGAGAACGCTGGAGTCAGTTTGATGGAAGGGGTGATTTTAAAAGGTGTATAGCAAAGATTACATTTATAATGACCCATTAAATGTCTCAACTTCCGATGTGGTACTCTGGTCTTTGAACCAGTTTCGCAAACACGGTTAAGGGTTAAAGATTTGCATAATTTCTTTTCTTTTCTTTTCTTTCTTTGGTTTGCTTTTTATGTTATTTGGTTTTCGAGTTTTTGTTTTATTTCATTGTTTGTTCAGTATTTTTGGTGTTTTTCTTCTTTTTTCTTGACCATATTCGACAGATGTAGCCTTGGCAATGCACACACATATACACGCACATACACACACAAACAAATAAACAAACAAACACACATATGTGTCTACAAATAAATAAGGCATTATGGGTTGTTCACAAATTACTTTCCGGTGGGTCAGGTTAAAGGAAATGTCTTCTTCAGCTAATAAAAATCAAATTGGGCGGGACTTAAGCATGTGCAATGTCCTCATTTTTTTTTTATTATTATTATTAATTCGAATCATAAAAGGTGTTCAGATTTATTTATAAGGAATAACCTGATCTTCTGTCGAAAACAAAGCGCGTAAAATTAGTTTGAGCTTGGATAAAATTTCATCAAGAAATAATAAAATCGGAGATTCTAAGAAATAACCCAAGGGAAAAAAAAAAGTTCTTTATTATTTGAGCGAAACTTTTTTTTTTGTTTTGCTTGTATTTTCGACCCAATTTGAAGAAAACATTTTTTTTTTTCCTAACACTAAAAATAATAATTTTGTGTTTAATCTTAACATGTTCTTAATATTTCCTTCCCCAGCAGCCCCCTTTTCAGATATTTATATCAGGGTTGGCGATGCTCGGTAAAAATGGCAGCGGAAAAAATGGCAGGGTAAAAATGGCAACGGTAAAAATGGCAAAAGTGGATAAATAGGTAAAAATGGCAAAAGTGGCTAAATAGGAAAAAATGGCAATTCGACAACAGAAAATTATGACCGTTCGAGAAGGATGGGTCTAAGCTCCCATCCCTCTAGTTTAAAATAGGGCTAAGTCCCCCCCACCTCAATATTTTTAAATAGATATTTACTCTAGTGGGGGGGGAGCTAGGCTCCTTCTTCTCTTGTTTTAAATAGGGGCTAAGTTCCCACTCCTAGTATTAAAAACATTTTTTTTAAATTTACGATGCCGATTTTTAGAAGTTTTATTTATATATATTATTTTAGAAGTTTTATATATATATATATATATATATATATATATAGTGTTGGGACGATTAATCGGAATCGGAAAAATCGCAAAGGCGAAGGTTAGGAATCCCATTCACAGATTTCGCATTGACTCTCAGAGTCTAATTTAATTATTTTATTGGTAAATTATAGTTTTAAACGAAATATTTTAGAGTTCACTTAGCCTATTCCCTCATCAAACCTTTTGAATTGTGTTCACACCTATTTGCTAATTGTCTATATGACGCCTCTCAGAGACTTCACATTTGAGTATTAAAAGACTGAAAACGCATCAGACAAGATTTTAAATTTTACTGGCACCAGTCTGACCTTGTCGTTGTCTGATAACCTCTGAAATAATTAAGGTTTTATTGTTTTTTGGGTTGTTTTTTTTTTTCGGTTTCATCAAGTGGACCTATAATTGTTTTTTCCCCAAGTTTTTCAGTGTGTTCAGACGTAATCGCCTAAAAAGTAAAATCTCATGGGAGGGGGGGGAGCTTAAGCTGAATATTCTTTTTAATTTGACAAACTTCTCATGTTTTTCCATTATGTATTGTATCCAAGTTTTAATAAACTCATTGTGAGATATTCATCGATATTTTTTCCTTTTGCCATTTTTTCTTATTTATCCATTTTTGCAATTTTTACCGTTGCCATTTTTAACTATTTATCCACTTTTGCCATTTTTACCGTTGCCATTTTTACCACTGCCATTTTTACCTAAATTCCAGGGTTGGCACACCACAATGTTAAAATTACATCGGTAAATGAAGCAAAGTTAACGAATCAGAGTTTATGTCACGTGTTAACCTTTTATTGTATTATAGCGGCGCCAATCACCGGTAATAAGCGGTGGCGGTCACCAAATGAAACTGTAAAATCTGCCGGAATTTAACTTGAAGGATCTCTGCGCCATACACATATTTTAATTGCAGCGAAAAGTTTAAAGTAAATCTAAAAATGTAAATATATAGGCCAAAAGATACACAAATACGTATATAAAATGTAATTTATTTCAGCCAAGCTTCAAGGAGCTTCTCCTTACTGACCTGTTAAATTTACATCGCCTCTCCTTCAATACTCCTGAACACTTACTGCATCCCTGAGAGCCTACAGTACCTACAAGTGGGGGGGGGGACTTACGTGTTTTACTTGTGAATGAGCATCACATCGAAAGGAATTTTCCTTGATTTCAGATAAGTTTTTATATTCGGTTTGATGAGAGGGTCAGATTTATAGTTGCTACTGACCAACTGACTATATCGGTTTCAGGTCCATCGTAGTTTGTTTTGAATTGGGACGCTTTATATCGAGGTGGGTGAGGCTCAATTCACACTAAAATTAATTTGCATCATTTTTACAAGATGGAGGTAAATGATTTTCGGTGAGCGGCAAGCTCTCTGAGAATCTCCTTGCCAGAGGAATTCGTTTTTTATTTGAGATTTTCAAAATATAAACTGTCTAAAAGCCGAGAACAGCTCTGAATAAACCACACATCTCTATGATATACAGACTAACTGACATATTAAAAGCTGCCCTGTGATCCCAACAAAACCAAGGACTTAAAAGCCTAGCTAAAAGAATCTATCTTTTTATTTATCTTTATTTATAAGTCTACCGTTTGTCCATACATTGAATATTGCTGCCACATCTGATCTGGTGCTTCTGTTGTGTATTTAGACATTCTTGATAAAATACAAAGATAAATCTGCAATGTTATCGGTCTTGATCTAACATCTCGGCTTCAGTCATTTTCACACTGCTGTAATGTAGATTTCTTGTGCATTTTCTATGAATATTTTCATGGTAATTGTTCTGATGAACTTTCCTTTTTCGTGCCTAGTCTTTAAGCGCAGTACTTGTTTGGCAACTAGATCGCATCATTTTACAGTTGAATTGGCTAGATATAACCGTAAGTTCTATGCTAACCGTTCCTTCTTTCGCACTTCTCATTGTGGAACTCACTTTCGACCTCCTGCTTTTCAGTCAATTTAAATGCAATCTCAATCGTTATCTTTTGTCTTCTTAATTCATGTTCATTTATTGTTCTCTTTCCTTAGTTTTTTTTCTCATATTCTTTCACAGTCTTGGTGGCTTTATTGCCTTGCTTGAAGCGAAATAATTTTAAAAAGCGGGAAAATTTCCCAACAGAGTTAGTGTGTAAGCTAAAAAAAATATATGAAAAAATTTTCATTCGTTCGCAAAATAAATAATAAACAGCAAATAAGTTGATTTCTAGATTCAGTTGACTTTTCACTTTTTGTTTTTCTTTCTTTCTTTTTAATGACAGCTGATGGTGTGTGTGTTGTTCGCGTTGAACAAATAAAATTAAATTATCTGGGTCTACTGGGCAAACGAATGCAGAGTGAATATAGATAAATTGTCTGAATTTCTAGGATACAGTGTTATCATTATCTAGATACGAACTATTATACTCAGCTTTGTTCTTGTTCTTTTCATCATGTTTCGATCGTTGTGCTCTCCGATGAAGGCCAGAAGACATTACAGCTGAAACGTTGTGAAAACAACAACAAAGATGAGGACAATAGTCCGCACATAAATACTGTAAAAAATTAAGAGACATAATGTTGTAACGAGTTTATGAATAGGACGTCATTCGTTTATATTCAGGAAAATGTATTTGGGATTGTGAATAAATGAGCTTTACATTCATGCAGTTACACGGGAATCAAGAGATATTTACTAAGCTTAGTTTTCTTTGGTACATAGAAGGATGAGATTGTGTTTCAAATGGGCAAGATCTGCCTGACTACTTCTAAAATCAGTTCTTAGTCTTAACTATGCTGACGTGATTGGGAAATTCACAATCGAGCCACTAACACCGGAAGAAGGACTCAAGTCGTTGTAGTCGTTGAATAATCTTGTTAAACATATCCCTATCTCAGGAAATTGTGCATGCATGTATTCTTAAGTAAAAAGATATCTGTAGACAGAGCAAATATATATATATAGAAAGAAAGAAAGAAAAAAGAAAAGAAAGAAAAGAAAAGAAAATGTGTGCGTATGATTCTACAAAAGCCACTGGTGACTTTATTTTTTCTTAATTTGTTCGCTTTTCCTTTTGATATGTAGAATAAAAAAGCAGGTTGCGATTTAATTAGGAAGTGTAGGTCATGTCGGTCGGGTGTCCATCCTCGAGACAGACAGGCAGACATCTGGTCCGCTGGAGCAAATGAAGATGTAGTGAAGCGGCGAATGAGGCCAAATCTAATAAAACTGGCGAAACCCTGACGCTTGGCGTGCGTCGTCGTCAGTCGGGCGTGTCCAGGTGATTTGCGAGGCTCACCGCTGCGTTTTGGGCGTTTCAAGTAATTTCCACGGCGGGCCGTGAAATTGCTGACAATGACCGTCAGCACGCTGGGACTGGCCCGGCGCGAAATGGACGATAGACACGAGAGACAGGTTTAAAAAGAAAGATTTAGATTGGCACACAAAAAAAAAAAAAAATAATCTCTCTCTCTCTCTCTCTCTCTCTCTCTCTTGTTCCGCTCTGTGTCTTTTTCTTTCTTTCTTTTTGTCTTTCTTCATATCTTTGATATCTGTCTCTCTTCTGTTCTCTCTATTTTCGTTTATTCTATTCCTATCGTTTTCTTTCCCTCTGTTATTTCGTCTCTATTTATTACTCTTTTTCTCACTCTTCCTTCTACTCTCTCTCTCTCACTTCCTCCTACCCTTTCGTGTTTGACTCTGCGCATATATGCAGGTGCCCATATATGTGTGTATATGCTTTATTTTTGCATTGCATATA
The DNA here is from genome assembly GCA_903632075.3 of Acanthosepion pharaonis. NCBI lineage: Eukaryota > Metazoa > Mollusca > Cephalopoda > Sepiida > Sepiidae > Acanthosepion > Acanthosepion pharaonis. The sequence continues at coordinate 1,303,915 of CAHIKZ030000269.1, forward strand.
TACAGAAAACTGAGCGTGCAGCCCCCTATGTGTACATATGCCTGTTTTTGAACGTGTTCGAGTACACGCTAACAGAGATGCATATAGTCACATCTATGCGTGTGTATGTATGTGAGTGTCATAATGTGTTCGCATGTTTGCTGGTCATTATATTAGTGAATCTAAATTTAAGTTCGATTTTTTTTCTCCGTACGTTCGTGTGTACTTGTTAATCTTTGAAAAGAACGAAGAACAAAATGCTTATTACTGTCAATGCATACATGAGCCATACAAAACCGACCCTGTTTGCGCATGTCAATATATTTAGAGTGACAGAGTTATATAACACGTGAAGGTAATGCAAAAAAAAAGATCTTCGTGGGTAATCAATATCCAATAAACAAATAAGAGTCGTTCGAAGAGAAGAATAATTTGCATTTTACCTACACCGACCTTCCGACCACTTGCTTTTTACACTTTATCCTGTTTCACTCTTCCTGTTCTCTCCATATATATATATATATATATATATATAAGTGAACATAGAAGTCAACACTTAGAGGCGACAGTCTGTTTCATGTTAGATGCCATCGTCAGGCCACGAGTGTTCTGACGATTGCATCTAGCATGAAACAGACTGTTCTGAGTGTTGACTTTTATACTTTACTTTTATATTTACACATGCTCTATCTCTGATATTGAGCACTTTATCCCATAAATATAGCGCATCTTAAGACTATATTTCTTCATATATATATATATATATATATATATATATATATATATATATATATATATATATATATATCGCTTTAGATATTATTTTAGTGGATATTTGTATTTGACTAGGCGCTCCGTTTATTTATTAAACATTATATTTATTTATTTTCATCTATCGGCCTGAATGTTTGAAAAATCTTATTTAAGAAAAGTTTTGCGAGGTCCACAGGAATCGAACCCGCGTCCCCCGAAGCTACCGTTTAGCCCGGTACGCCTTACCGAGAGGCCTCGGAGAACAGTCGCTAAGGCGAGGCTAAATTTCGTACTTTCAAGCGAATTTTTCATATCATAGATCTCCCGAAGTTTTTCATATCTGCACAGTTTCGTATCCAAACGTAGACCAAGAGAATTTTAGAATGGACTCCTTTATTAATCCGTCAGAATTTTATCACTTTAAACAGTATATTTATTTATTTTCATCTACCGGCCTGAATCTTCGAGAAATCTTATTAAAATATTTGCGCTCTCCAGCAGAAATCGAACCTGCATCTCTCAGACCTGATAACATGCAGACATAAAAGCCATTTATTCTGTTTACAGAAAGAGGGCTTTAACGACTTAGTATATTGTTTCCAATACTTTCAAGTAAAAACCTGAATTTGTCCTACTGAGAAAATGACCTCATGATAGGACATTGCATATTAACGGTATGCGACAGATGTTAAGCTATCGTAGACCCTGATGTATTGACCCACCTATGCAAATTACAGATTGTTTGAACGTGGGAATCAACACTGCGTGGTGGCCGTCTGTTTCACACTTCAGTGCGATCTTTTTAAGTTGTCAGTTGACATAGACTGCTGTCAGTCTCCATGCTGAGTTAATTCTTGCGTCCACGCTGTGTATATCTATACATATTCTATATTTGATTTCGTTTTATTAAGACGCTCCCTTTCTGTTGTTGTAATCAGAACTGGCAAAACATTTATGAATTCCTTCCAGTTGAAACTGTTTTTATCACTTACTCAATAATGCATTTGGTAAATGCATGAATCCAAATTTCCCTGAACTGTCTTATATTGTCAATCGTCTTCTGTATAGATTTTTTTTCACTGTCACGCCACGATGGTTGAAAAACAACAGAGCGAGTGAGCGGGTATATAAGCAAACCACATCTATATAGCTATGTTGTTAAGTCGTGATAGTAAAATGAGTTGGGAGAGATAAGAAAGAAAGAAAGAAAGAAAGAAAGAAAGAAAGAAAGAAAGAAAGAAAGAAGTTTATAGAAAAGACGTGGAAAATGGAGGAAGATGGTTAAAAGAAAATAATAGATCAAGGAAAGAATGACGACAGAAGAAAGAGAATGAGAGAACAGTGGGTAGTAAAGACACATATACAACGAAAAAAAGAAAGAATGAAAGAAAGATGGAAAGAATGTGCTTAAAGACAATAAGATGTCTTTGTTCATACCGAAATTTAATCAATAATATTTACGTTTCTAGAGAACTCGTTTTTTTCTTTATTTTTCAAAAATAAAACAGTCTTAAATCATTTTCTTCAATTTTCCAAAAAAATAACTGTAAAATTAACTTTTTATTTTTAAAAAAAAAAAAAACTAAAAATCATTTTCTTTACTTTTACAAAACATCTAAAATAATTTTCCTTAATTTATACAAAAAAAGCAAAAAATCACTTTTAAAACAAACATCTAAAACCATTTTTACAAAATAATTTTTTCTTCATTTTTACAAAAAAATATAGAATTATTTTTTCTTTTCATTACAGAGATGCAAAGACAAACTAAATACTCTAGCGATCGCTGTTATGAATGAATGGCCTGGGGTGAAACTACGAGTTACCGAGGCTTGGGACACGGAGGGACACCATGCTCCCACCTCACTACATTACGAAGGACGAGCAGTGGACATCACCACCAGCGACCGAGAGCGATCCCGATATGGCATGTTAGCCAGATTAGCAGTCGAAGCCGGCTTTGACTGGGTCTATTATGAATCCAGGAGTCATATCCACTGTTCAGTCAGATCAGGTACGCCGTAAAACCTTTTTGCTTTTTTTTTTGCTTTTTCTTTTTTTTTACTTGTTACCCTGACAGCCGTCATAATAACCTTCATCACCATATTGTTGTTATCGCTTATGCCAGTCTTACTCTTTAAGCAAACAAAGAAATGTGCACAAGCAGTGCAGTAGTAGTAGTAGTAGTAGTAGTAGTAGTAATGATGAAGGCTTGTATCAATTAATTTTCATTAATACTAGTTCGGCACCTGTCTCTTCGCTGACGGTAACATAATCAGATTTCAAATTAGAAGATATATAAATACAGGTGTCACACAAAATGGCTTCGAAGGGACATATACATCGGACTATGTTCTTTTCCGGTTATCCAGGGGTTGTTGCTAAACATAAAGGGAAGTTAGTCCTCCTTACACTGGTGCCTATTTCAGTTTAATTTCCAACACTGACGTGGTTTAGATGGTTTTTCCCTTTCCTTTATTTTCGGTGCTTGGTTCTTTCTAATTGAATGATAAATTTGTGTTTTATGGTTTATCAACCCATTTCAGGTTATTTAAAGCCAGAAAACTTTTTTTTAAGATTGTGAGAATTCTTGGGAGATAATGTTTTACTGGTACAAGTCCTACTAATTAACCCATAGCTGGGGAACGTGAGATGTGATGGATCCACACCTTTCCCAAGGCTATTTGCGCGTAAGTGAATATAGTGAAACCAACTGGAATTAGAACTCGGTTCTCCTACTTCCAATTCCGTAACATTATCCATTACACCACGCGTACATCCAGGCTGGTATTTTCAAGCGGTCACTACCTAAGTACAGACCAGGCTTGATGTTGCTTAACTTCGGTGATTGTATATGAACCGGTATTTCAACGTGATATGGCCATAAGCTCCAAGGTCTTTGAAAGTTTATTTTTGCTAATGCTAAATTTCATTGATCTTCACTCTTGATGCCTGATGGTTAATCACTAGAGATTGAGTTGAAGAAAGCCTCTTCAAACTTCCAACACCTTCATACACTCAAATACTGCCGCAATCTAAGTCAGTGATTCTCAAAGTGGGCCTGAGAAATGTTTAAAATAGGCGTGAATTTGGCCCAATGAAAATAGGCGGGCTTTGAATTATTTTTTTTTTAATTATGAAAACACAAAGTGCTCTACTTTATTTTTTAAAGTCATTTAATTCAGAAATTATTTAAATAAAATTTTCGCTCGGGGAGATTCAAATAATATTAAACCCAAGCCCCAGTGGGCCTTCTCCACAGACAGTACCTCTCCTTTGAGTGGGGGTTGTGTTTATTGCTTGGTGCTCGAGGCGTCCCAAGAAAGGGGAAAGACCAAGGGGTCATGAGCAATTTTTCCAAGGTATTGCTGTTAAATTTACTGTGTCACATTCAGTAGGCACACTGTTTTTTTTCTCATAATAAATTATATTTTCAAATTGATTTGAAACATTTTTTTTTTTTTTGGTTTTTAATGTGACAGTCTGAGAAAGACTTCATGTTCATTTAATTTACTATTCATTTATTTTAGACAAGCGTTTTGATGCGTTTAATGTGACTTATTGTGTTACAATATGGCAGAATTAATTAACAAAAACTGAAAGCATTACTTTATCTGTATTAGAACTGTATTCTTTTACAAGGAATTTCTGTTTGTGCTCATGTGGGCCTGAAATATTTTTGACAACAAAATTAGGCCACACGGAAGAAAAGGTTAAAAAAACACTAGCCACAATCCTTCCTCAAATCTCGACTACATCCGTTCTTGCCTGCATTTTTCTTGGCGCGGTTACAAGTACGTTACATATTATCGCCATCACTTTAATCCTTAAATTCTACTACTTCCTTAGTTCCCGAATGATGTCTTCGTATGTTTCCTTGTCTGTGTGTGTGTTTCTGTGTGAGTGTGTGTGTATGTGTGTGCTTGTTTGCTTTTCTTTTCTTTTTCTTTTTTCTTTTTCATTACACCTTGTGGATGACCAGTACAACATCGTCTACAATCTAATAGCATTTCCGTTCCCCACCACACCATATCCGGCTTTCATGCTTATTTTGTTTGAAATTCAAAATCCGAGATTATTTTATTTGTGGGACTTCACCGGAGAACCTAGCCGGAAGTTTACGCTTCCACGGTGATGTCTTAATGCGTCTGCTGCGCATGGGCTCCGCACATTAGTTCCGGTCGTGTATGTGAGAGATAGAGATAGAGAGAGAGAGAGAAATGATAGAAAGCAATTTTAAGACCAATCAGAATTGTTTTGCCACATTCGAAAAAACCCATAATGTGTTCTAATAACGTGCTACAAGAATCCTTTACTAATCGCCACGTCACAAAGAGTGAGAGAGAGGGAGAGAGAGAGAGAGATAGAAAGAGAGAGAGAGAGGCGGACAAACAAACAGATTACCCGAGTACAATCGCTGTATTTCATCTATTCCTATCCACGTTGTTTTGCACCAATTAATGAAGGAATCCATGACTCAAAGACAATTCTTCACGCAGACGTAAGACCGGACAATTTAATCACACACTTACAGACCTAATTCTGTCACAGTAAAAATAGATTAACTGAATTTATGGTGTTGCATCCATATTCATTTATTAAGCACTCATGGAAAACAGTTGCAATCTTTTTATAAAATGTTTGTTGATTAAAAACATCTTTTCTTAAAATCTGTTAACAGTACCTGAACTTTTGATGATAATGTAGAAGATGCAGTGTAATGAAAATTGCACTCTTTAAAAAAACAGTAATCTCTACTCAGATATCTTTATCCACTAAATTTAACATCTGTCTATATTTCTGAGAAATGTTATTATGAACATTATTTACATTATTCGGACTATTGTCCTCATCTTTGTCGCCATATTTATTACAACGTTTCGGCCAACGTTTTTGGAATGTCGAATTTAACCCTTTATTTCGCTCACTAGGGTAGACTGTTCTAGTTCCACGTGCCATGTTTAATGGATGTCAGTTATCAGTTATCTCCTGTTAATTTCCCTCCTTAACCGGGTATTGAACTCACACTCTTTGCGTCCTGTCACTGGATCTAACCAACTCTTTTATCCACTGTGCCATGTGTCCTTGAGGACATTGTGTATGAATTTATGGGTATTATAAACCTGATGTCTTCAGCAACCATTTTTACCAGTGCTCATATTGCAATTTTATTTTTTTTTTTTTATTTTTTTTTTTTTTGCTGTTATCATTGCCTGTTTTTTGAGCTCTGGTAAAAACATGCAATGATATCCTTAAAAAAATGCAATATGAGCACTGGTAAAAATTGTTGCTGAAGACATTAGGTTTATAATACCCAGAAATTCATACACAGATGTCCTCAAAGACAAGGGTTAAGTTCGACATTCCAACCACCTGAAGAAGGCCGGAGCGTACAACGGCCGAAACGTTGCAATAAATATGGCGACAAAGATGAGGACAATAGTCCGAATAATGTAAATAATGTACTAAATTTAACGTTTGGAATAATCAGAAAAATCTCTCTCACTCTCGAATATATTGTTTAAAATTTACTTTTATATGAGATGGGTAAGGACATCAGTGTTTATAGATATGGATAATACTAACAAGCAAAATACAACTTTATATATATATATATATATATATATATATATATATATATATATATATATATATATATAACTGAATCCATACAACTGAATATGTTAGCTCTATCACTGACTGATATTGAACGTTTTCCAATAAGTACTGCGCATATATGATATATATAAATTTATATATACACACACACACACACATATATATATATGTATATATATATATATATATATATATATTCAAACATGTTTCATTAAATAATATAGACATATTATCTCTATTTTTATAAAAATCCTTTCTAGTTCTCTAATTATCTAATTATGATATTAATTTGAAATGAATCAACGAAGGCGCTGTATTTTTTTGTTAACCCAGGTACTTTCAATCTCCGAGATCATGCCCAGACTGTCACTGTAATCGTTATAATGCCTATTTTTGTAAAGACGCATGAACGCCCTCCATTATAACTAGAGATGGCAAAAATGCAACATTGTATCAAATGCATTTCATCAAGATAAATGTAGAGATTTTATTTTGTAACTTTCATTTATATACAGAAGTAAAATGGAGGAAAAATATCGTTTAGTTTAGAAATTGTCGAGTTCAAAATATTGTTAAAGCCAACTGTGCAAGGATACGATACTAAGTGAACTAATTTAGTGCTTAAAAAACGAAACTGAGAAATGTTGAGTTTACATACAGACATAGACACACACTCATATATATATATATATATATATATATACATGCATATATATATATATATATATATATATATATATATATATATATATATATATATATATGACCAAAGTGGAATAGCAATAAACGACGCGTTTCAACGTTTGTTGGTTTCTGCAGGTCTGAATGAAAGACTGTCTATAGGGAACAAAAATGGCCGCAGAAAAACGCTATTTGATAGGTTAATTTAATTCATCCCCAAAATTATCAACGTATTTTTCTTATACACAGTTTTGTCTTTCATTCTGACCCAAAAAAGCCGATACCAACAGACGTCGGCGAAACGCGTGGTTTATAGATTTTTTACATTGTTTCATCATTTCCATCATTTCCACCTTTCTTTTCAAATACTATTGTACATCCTACAAGCACAGGAAATACACAAACACACACACACACACACACACACACACACACACACACACACACACATAGTATCCTGCACCTGAAGATTGTATTCGAATGAAACTCCGAGGTCGTGGTATCGACATTAGATGTATGTATATTCACTAATATTCCATGGTTATAATTCATTACATATATATATATATATATATATATATATATATATATATATATATATATATATAGACCATATTTTTATTTATGCTGTGGTTGTATGACCTTCCACTTCTGAAGTCCCCGTGCATCAGCCGGCCTAGATCGTCGATAAATTTTATTTCTGTTAAGTGTGTGTTGAGATAACAAAAAGACGAAACTACAAAGGAAAGAAAGCTACAAAGGACAGGAAATTATGGAGAGCTACTATCGCCAACGTCCTTGAAGTGACGTAGCATATATAAGAAAGTGTATGGAAAGTTTTGACTACCTTATATTGCTGTGTGCCTGCGTGTTCATGTGTAAATGTCAACATTTTCATGTTAAGTTTTCCTGTCTGTTTATTTTCTTACGAGTCAATTTGTTTTGCATATATCTGTTTTCATCTATGTGTGTGCTTATGTATGTAGATATATGCGCGTGCGTATTATATAGCGGTGTCTATTTAAGTCTCAAGGGAAGTAATCGATTGCCTCTTGTCTAGACTCGCCAAGCAGATTTTAATCCCTTCTTAACAAAGAAAATGAAAATAATAGCAAATATACCAATAAAGAAGAGAAAGAAAAATAAATATTTTCGACGATGATTCTAGAATTACCATAATTACAAATACACCTGCGCCTGGGATTTTATGCTTTGCACTAGCGAACCAAACTGGCCGATAGCCTGTTTTGTTTTTTGCTTTTTGTTTTCGTAAAGTGTGTGCATGTTTCTAAACGATGTAAACCTCACTTCGTAGCCCTGATCCGTCACTGAAGAGAGATAAAATAACAAATCCAAATAAGAAATAAACAAAATGGGCCGAAAAGCTGTTATGTCGTGATGTCCTTGGGCTTGCCTTTTGTTTCACTGAGAACAGAAAATCGAGAAGAGCGTTGCCCAATTATAACCAAGAGTCTGAATTTAATGTACTTTGTAATCCCGTTTATCCAAATTTGTCAAAGGGCGTTCTTCTTCTCCTCCTCCTCCTCCTCCTCCTCCTCCCCCGCCTGCGCCCCCTACTTCTTTTTCTCCTACTCCTCTTCCTCCTCTTCCATTTCCTTCTTCTTCAAATTCTACTTCAAATACTTTTACTCCTGCTCCTGGTCCTCCTCCTCCTCCTCCTCCTTCTTCTTCTTCTTCTTCTTCTTCTTCAAAGTCTTCTTCTTCAAAGTCTTCTTCTTCTTCTTCTTCAAAGTCTTCTTCTTCTTCTTCTTCAAAGTCTTCTTCTTCAAAGTCTTCTTCTTCAAAGTCTTCTTCTTCTTCTTCTTCTTCAAAGTCTTCTTCTTCTTCTTCAAAGTCTTCTTCTTCTTCTTCAAAGTCTTCTTCTTCTTCTTCTTCTTCTTCTTCAAAGTCTTCTTCTTCTTCAAAGTCTTCTTCAAAGTCTTCTTCTTCTTCAAAGTCTTCTTCTTCAAAGTCTTCTTCTTCTTCAAAGTCTTCTTCTTCAAAGTCTTCTTCAAAGTTTTCTTCTTCTTCTTCAAAGTCTTCTTCTTCTTCTTCTTCTTCTTCAAAGTCTTCTTCTTCTTCAAAGTCTTCTTCTTCAAAGTCTTCTTCAAAGTCTTCTTCTTCTTCATCAAAGTCTTCTTCTTCTTCTTCTTCTTCAAAGTCTTCTTTTTCTCTTCTGTCTCTGTCATCTTCAAATTCTACTTTTTGTTGTTGTTGTTGTTGTTCTTCTTCTTCTTCTTCTTCTTCTTCAAATTCGCCTACCCCTCTTCCTCCTCCTCCTCCTTCTCCTCTTTTTCTTCAAAGTCTTCTTTTCTCTTCTGTCTCGTTCATCTTCTGTTCTCCTTGTTGTTCTTCTTCTTCAAACCCCTCTTCTCCTCCTCCTCCTCCTTCTCCTCTTTTCTTCAAAGTCTTCTTTTCTCTTCTGTCTCGTTCATCTTCAAATTCTCCTTGTTGTTGTTGTTCTTCTTCTTCTTCAAAGTCCTTTACCCTCTTCCTCCTCCTCCTCCTTCTCTCTTTTTCTTCAAAGTCTTCTTTTCTCTTCTGTCTCGTTCATCTTCAAATTCTCCTTGTTGTTGTTGTTCTTCTTCTTCAAAGTCCTTCTACCCTCTTCCTCCTCCTCCTCCTTCTCCTCTTTTTCTTCAAAGTCTTCTTTTTCTCTTCTGTCTCGTTCATCTTCAAATTCTCCTTGTTGTTGTTGTTCTTCTTCTTCTTCAAAGTCGCTTCCTCTTTCCTCCTTCTCCTCCTTCTCTTCTTCTTCAAAGTCTTCTTTTTTTCTTCTGTCGTTCATCTTCAAATTCTCCTTGTTGTTGTTCTTCTTCTTCAAAAGTCGCCTACACCTCTTCCTCCTCCTCTCCTTCTCCTCTTTTCTTCAAAGTCTTTTTTCTCTTCTGTCTCGTTCATCTTCAAATTCTCCTTGTTGTTGTTGTTCTTCTTCTTCTTCAAAGTCCTTCCCCCCTCTTCCTCCTCCTTCTCCTCCTTCTCTTTTTCTTAAAAGTCTTCTTTTTTCTCTTCTGTCTCGTTCATCTTCAAATTCTCCTTGTTGTTGTTCTTCTTCTTCTTCTTCAAAGTCGCCTACCCTCTTCCTCCTCCTCCTCCTCCTTCTCCTCTTTTTCTTCAAAGTCTTCTTTTCTCTTCTGTCTCGTTCATCTTCAAATTCTCCTTGTTGTTGTTGTTCTTCTTCTTCAAAGTCGCCTACCCTCTTCTTCCTCCTCCTCCTTCTCCTCTTTTTCTTCAAAGTCTTCTTTTCTCTTCTGTCTCGTTCATCTTCAAATTCTCCTTGTTGTTGTTGTTCTTCTTCTTCTTCAAAGTCGCCTACCCCTCTTCCTCCTCCTCCTCCTTCTCCTCTTTTTCTTCAAAGTCTTCTTTTTCTCTTCTGTCTCGTTCATCTTCAAATTCTCCTTGTTGTTGTTGTTCTTCTTCTTCTTCAAAGTCGCCTACCCCTCTTCCTCCTCCTCCTCCTTCTCCTCTTTTTCTTCAAAGTCTTCTTTTTCTCTTCTGTCTCTGTCATCTTCAAATTTTCCTTGTTGTTGTTGTTCTTCTTCTTCTTCAAAGTCTACCCTCTTCCTCCTCCTCCTCCTCCTCCTCTTTTTCTTCAAAGTCTTCTTTTTTTTCTCTTCTGTCTCGTTCATCTTCAAATTCTCCTTGTTGTTTGTTCTTCTTCTTCTTCAAAGTCTTCTACCCCTCTTCCTCCTCCTCCTCCTCCTTCTCCTCTTTTTCTTCAAAGTCTTCTTTTTCTCTTCTGTCTCGTTCATCTTCAAATTCTCCTTGTTGTTGTTGTTTCTTCTTCTTCTTCTTCGCCTTCATTTCTTCCTCCTCCTTCTCCTCCTTCTCTTCTTCTTTTCTTCTTTTCTCTTCTGTCTCTGTCATCTTCAAATTTTTTCCTCATTTTTGTTGTTGTTCTTCTTCTTCTTCTTCCTCGCCTACCTCTCTTCCTCCTCCTCCTCCTCCTTCTCCTCTTTTTCTCCCAAAGTCTTCTTTTTCTCTTCTGTCTCCTTGTTGTTGTTGTTCTTCATCTTCAAATTCTCCTTCTTCTTCCTTTGTTTTTCTTCAAGTCTTCTTTTTTTCTTCTGTCTCTTCATCTTCAAATTCTCTTGTTGTTGTTGTTCTTCCTTCTTCCTCCTCTCTTCCTCCTCCTTCTCCTCCTTCTCTTCTTCTTCAAAGTCTTTTTTCTCTTCTGTCTCTTGTTCATCTTCAAATTCTCCTTGTTGTTGTTCTTCTTCTTCTTCTTCTTCAAAGTCGCTTCCCCTTTCCTCCTCCTCCTCCTCCTTCTCCTCTTTTTCTTCAAAGTCTTCTTTTTTCTCTTCTGTCCTGTTCATCTTCAAATTCTCCTTGTTGTTGTTGTTCTTCTTCTTCTTCTTCAAAGTCTGTCTTCCTCCTCCTCCTCCTTCTCCTCTTTTTCTTCAAAGTCTTCTTTTTTCTTCACTGTCTCGTTCATCTTCAAATTCTCCTTGTTGTTCTTCTTCTTCTTCAAAGTCCTGCCCCCTCTTCCTCCTCCTCCTCCTGTCTCTTTTTCTTCAAAGTCTTCTTTTTTCTCTGTCTCGTTCATCTTCAAATTCTCCTTGTTGTTTGTTGTTCTTCTTCTTCTTCAAAGTCCCTACCCCTCTTCCTCCTCCTCCTCCTTCTCCTCTTTTTCTTTAAAGTCTTCTTTTCTCTTCTGTCTCGTTCATCTTCAAATTCTCCTTGTTGTTTGTTGTTCTTCTTCTTCTTCAAAGTCCTTTACCCCTCTTCCTCCTCCTCCTCCTCCTTCTCCTCTTTTTCTTCAAATCTTCTTTTTCTCTTCTGTCTCGTTCATCTTCAAATTCTCCTTGTTGTTGTTGTTCTTCTTCTTCTTCAAAGTCGCCTACCCCTCTTCCTCCTCCTCCTCCTTCTCTCTTTTTTCTTCAAAGTCTTCTTTTCTCTTCTGTCTCGTTCATCTTCAAATTCTCCTTGTTGTTGTTCTTCTTCTTCTTCAAAGTCGCCTACCCCTCTTCCTCCTCCTCCTCCTTCTCCTCTTTTTTCTTCAAAGTCTTCTTTTTTCTCTTCTGTCTCGTTCATCTTCAAATTCTCCTTGTTGTTGTTGTTCTTCTTCTTCTTCAAAGTCGCTTACCCCTCTTCCTCCTCCTCCTCCTTCTCTTTTTTCTTCAAAAGTCTTCTTTTTCTCTTCTGTCTCGTTCATCTTCAAATTCTCCTTTTTTGTTGTTGTTCTTCTTCTTCTTCTTCTTCGCCTACCCCTCTTCCTCCACCTCCTCCTCCTCCTTCTCTCTTTTCTTCAAAGTCTTCTTTTTCTTCTGTCTCGTTCATCTTCAAATTCTCCTTGTTGTTGTTGTTTCTTCTTCTTCTTCAAAGTCCTTTACCCCTCTTCCTCCTCCCTCCTCCTCCTTCTCTCTTTTCTTCAAAGTCTTCTTTTTCTCTTCTGTCTCGTTCATCTTCAAATTCTCCTTCCTTGTTGTTGTTCTTCTTCTTCTTCAAAGTCGCCTACCCTCTTCTTCCTCCTCCTCCTCCTTCTCCTCTTTTTCTTCAAATTCTCCCTTTGGTATTTGTTCTTCTTTTCTCTTCTGTCTCGTTCATCTTCAAATTCTCCTCTGTTTGTTTGTTGTTCTTCTTCTTCTTCAAAAGTTACCCCTCTTCCTCCTCCTCCTCCTTCCCTCTTTTCTTCAAAGTCTTCTTTTTCTCTTCTGTTCGTTCATCTTCAAATTCTCCTTGTTGTTGTTGTTCTTCTTCTTCTTCAAAGTGCCTACCCCTCTTCCTCCTCCTCCTCCTCCTTCTCCTTTTTCTTCAAAGTCTTCTTTTTTCTTCTGTTTTGTTCATCTTCAAATTCTCCTTGTTGTTGTTGCCTACCTCTTTCTTCTTCTTCTTCAAAGTCGTCTCGTTCATCCCCTCTTCCTCCTCCTCCTCCTCCTTCTCCTCTTTTTTTTCTTTCAAAGTCTTCTTTTTCTCTTCTGTCTCGTTCATCTTCAAATTCTCCTTGTTGTTGTTGTTCTTCTTCTTCTTCCAAAGTCGCCTACCCTCTTCCTCCTCCCCTCCTCCTTCTCTTCTCTTTTTTCTTCATCTTAAAATTCTCTCCTTTTTTGTTCTTCTTGTCTCAAGTTCATCTTCTTCCTCCTCCTTCTCCTTTTTTCAAAGTCTTTTTTTTCTCTTCTGTTGTTCATCTTGTTCTCCTTGTTCTTTCTTCTTCTTTCAAAGTCGCCTACCCTCTTCCTCCTCCCCTCCTTCTCCTCTTTCCTTCTCTTCTTTTTCTCTTTTCTTCAATTCTCCCTTGTTGTTTTGTTCTTCTTCTTCTTCAAGTCCTACCCCTCTTCCTTTCCTTCTCTTTTTTCTTGTCTTCTTTTTCTCTTCTGTCTCGTTCATCTTCAAATTCTCCTTGTTGTTGTTCTTCTTCTTCTTTCTACCCCTCTTCCTCCTCCTCCTCCTTCTCCTTTTTCTTCCTTCTTTTTCCTTCCTCCTCCTCCTTCTCCTGTTTTCTTCTTCAAAGTCCTACCCTCTTCTCCTCCTCCTTTCTCTCTTTTCTTGTCTCGTTCATCTTCAAATTCTCCTTGTTGTTGTTGTTCTTCTTCTTCTTCAAAGTCGCCTACCCCTCTTCCTCCTCCTCCTCCTTCTCCCTCTTTTCTTCAAAGTCTTCTTTTCTCTTCTGTCTCTGTTCATCTTCAAATTCTCCTTGTTGTTGTTGTTCTTCTTCTTCTTCAAAGTCGCCTACCCCTCTTCCTCCTCTCCTCCTCCTTCTCCTCTTTTTCTTCAAAGTCTTCTTTTTTCTTCTGTCTCGTTCATCTTCAAATTCTCCTTGTTGTTGTTGTTCTTCTTCTTCTTCAAAGTCGCCTACCCTCTTCCTCCTCCTCCTCCTTCTCCTCTTTTTTCTTCAAAGTCTTTTTTTCTCTTCTGTCTCGTTCATCTTCAAATTCTCCTTGTTGTTTTGTTCTTCTTCTTCTTCAAAAGTCGCCTACCCCTCTTCCTCCCTCTCCTCCTCCTTCTCTTTTTCTTCAAAGTCTTCTTTTCTCTTCTGTCTCATTCATCTTCAAATTCTCCTTTGTTGTTGTTGTTCTTCTTCTTCTTCAAAGTCGCCTACCCCTCTTCCTCCTCCTCCTCCTCCTTCCTCTTTTTTCAAAGTCTTCTTTTTTCTTCTGTCCTGTTCATCTTCAAATTCTCCTTGTTGTTGTTCTTCTTCTTCTTCTTCAAAGTCGCCTACCCCTCTTCCTCCTCCTCCTCCTCTCTTTTCTTCAAAGTTCTTTTCTCTTCTGTCTCGTTCATCTTCAAATTCTCCTTGTTGTTGTTGTTCTTCTTCTTCTTCAAAGTCCTACCCCTCTTCTCCTCCTCCTCCTCCTTCTCCTCTTTTTCTTCAAAGTCTTCTTTTTCTCTTCTGTCTCATTCATCTTCAAATTCTCCTTGTTGTTGTTCTTCTTCTTCTTCAAAGTCGCCTACCCCTCTTTCTCCTCCTCCTCCTTCTCCTCTTTTTCTTCAAAGTCTTCTTTTCTCTTCTGTCTCGTTCATCTTCCATTCTCCTTGTTGTTGTTGTTGTTCTTCTTCTTCAAAGTCCCCTACCCCTCTTCCTCCTCCTCCTCCTCCTTCTCCTCTTTTTTCTTCAAAAGTCTTCTTTTTTTCTTCTGTCTCGTTCATCTTCAAATTCTCCTTGTTGTTGTTGTTGTTCTTCTTCTTCTTCAAGTCTTCTACCCCTCTTCTTCCTCCTCCTCCTCCTTCTCCTCTTTTTTTTCTTCAAAGTCTTCTTTTCTCTTCTGTCTCTGTCATCTTCAAATTCTCCTTGTTGTTGTTGTTTCTTCTTCTTCTTCAAAGTCGCCTACCCTCTTCCTCCTCCTCCTCCTCCTTCTCCTCTTTTTCTTTGAAGTCTTCTTTTCTCTTCTGTCTCGTTCATTTCTCCTTGTTGTTGTTGTTCTTCTTCTTCAAAGTCTTCTACCCCTCTTCCTCCTCCTCCTCCTTCTCCTCTTTTTCTTCAAAGTCTTCTTTTTCTCTTCTGTCTCGTTCATCTTCAAATTCTCCTTGTTGTTGTTGTTCTTCTTCTTCTTCAAGTCGCCTACCCCTCTCCTCCTCCTCCTCCTCCTTCTCCTCTTTTCTTCAAAGTCTTCTTTTTTTCTCTTCTGTCTCGTTCATCTTCAAATTCTCCTTGTTGTTGTTGTTCTTCTTCTTCTTCAGTCGCCTACCCCTCTTCCCTCCTCCTCCTCCTTCTCCTCTTTTTCTTCAAAGTCTTCTTTTTCTCTTCTGTCTGTTCATCTTCAAATTCTCCTTGTTGTTGTTTGTTCTTCTTCTTCTTCTTCAAAGTCGCTCCCCCTCTTCCTCCTCCTCCTCCTCCTTCTCCTCTTTTCTTCTTTTTTCTTTCAAAGTCTTTTTTTCTCCTTCTGTTTGTTGTTCTTCTTCTTCTTCAAAGTCTCCTTGTTGTTCCTCCTTCTTCTTTTTCTTCAAAGTCTGTCTCGTTCATCTGAAATTCTCCTGTTGTTCTTCTTCTTCTCTTCCTCCTCCTCCTCCTTCTTCTCTCTTTTTCTTCAAAGTCTTCTTTTTCTCTTCTGTCTCTGTTCATCTTCAAATTCTCTCCTTTTGTTGTTGTTCTTCTTCTTCTTCAAAGTCGCCTACCCCTCTTCCTCCTCCTCCTCCCTTCTCCTCTTTTTTCTTCAAAGTCTTCTTTTTCTCTTCTGTCTCGTTCATCTTCAAATTCTCCTTGTTGTTGTTGTTCTTCTTCTTCTTCAAAGTCGCTTCACCCCTCTTCCTCCTCCTCCTCCTTCTCTCTTCTTCTTCAAAGTCTTCTTTTTTCTCTTCTGTCTCGTTCATCTTCAAATTCTCCTTGTTGTTGTTGTTCTTCTTCTTCTTCAAAGTCGCCTACCTCTTCCTCCTCCTCCTCCTCCTTCTCCTCTTTTCTTCAATGTCTTCTTTTTCTCTTCTGTCGTTCATCTTCCATTCTCCTTGTTGTTGTTCTTCTTCTTCTTCAAAGTCGCCTGCCCCCTCTTCCTCCTCCTCCTTCTCCTCTTTTTCTTCAAAGTCTTCTTTTCTCTTCTGTCTCGTTCATCTTAAATTCTCCTTGTTGTTGTTGTTCTTCTTCTTCTTCAAGTCGCCTACCCCTCTTCCTCCTCCTCCTCCTTCCCTCTTTTCTTCAAAGTCTTCTTTTCTCTCTGTCTCGTTCGTCTTCATTTCTCCTTGTTGTTGTTGTTCTTCTTCTTCTTCTTCTTCGCCTACCCCTCTTCTCCTCCTCCTCCTCCTTCAAATTCTCTTGTTGTTGTTGTTGTTTTTTCTTCAAAAGTCTTCTTTTTTCTCTTCTTTTTCTCGTTCATCTTCAAATTCTCCAAATTTGTTGTTGTTCTTCTTCTTCTTCAAAGTCGCCTACCCCTCTTCCTCCTCCTCCTCCCTTCCCCTCTTTTCTTCAAAGTCTTCTTTTTTCTTCTGTCTCGTTCATCTTCAAATTCTCCTTGTTGTTGTTGTTCTTCTTCTTCTTCAAAGTCGCCTACCCCTGCCCTCCTCCTCCCTCCTTCTCCTTTTTCTTCAAAGTCTTCTTTTTCTCTTCTGTCGTTCATCTTCATTCTCCTTGTTGTTGTTGTTCTTCTTCTTCCAAAGTCGCCTACCCCTCTTCCTCCTCCTCCTCCTTCTCCTCTTTTTCTTCAAAAGTTCTTTTTCTCTTCTGTCTCATTCATCTTCAAATTCTCTTGTTGTTGTTGTTTCTTCTTCTTCTTCAAAAGTCGCCTACCCCTCTTCCTCCTCCTCCTCCTCCTTCCTCTTTTTCTTCAAAGTCTTCTTTTTCTTCTGTCCTGTTCATCTTAAATTCTCCTTGTTGTTGTTGTTCTTTCTTCTTCAAAGTCGCCTACCCTCTTCCCCCTCCTCCTCCTCCTTCTCCTCCTTTTCTTCAAAAGTCTTCTTTTTCTCTTCTGTCTTGTTCATCTTCAAATTCTCCTTGTTGTTGTTGTTGTTTCTTCTTCTTCAAAGTCACCTGCCCCTCTTCCTCCTCCTCCTCCTCCTTCTCCTCTTTTTTTTCAAAGTCTTCTTTTTCTCTTCTGTCTGTTCATCTTCAAATTCTCCTTGTTGTTGTTGTTCTTCTTCTTCTTCTTAAAAGTCGCCCTACCCTCTTCCTCCTCCTCTTCTCCTCCTTCTCCTCTTTTTCTTCTTCAAAGTCTTCTTTTTTCTCTTCTCTTCTCTTGTCTCATCTTCAAATTCTCCTTGTTTTTGTTTGTTGTTCTTCTTCTTCTTCTTCAAAGTCGCCTACCCCTCTTCCTCCTCCTCCTCCTTCTCCTCTTTCTTAAAAGTCTTCTTTTTTCTCTTCTGTCTCGTTCATCTTCAAATTCTCCTTGTTGTTGTTGTTCTTCTTCTTCTTTTACCCCCCTTCCTCCTCCTCCTCCCCTCCTTCTCCTCTTTTTCTTCAAAGTCTTCTTTTCTCTTCTGTCTCGTTCATCTTCAAATTCTCCTTGTTGTTGTTGTTCTTCTTCTTCTTTAAAAGTCGCCTACCCCTCTTCCTCCTCCTCCTCCTCCTTCTCCTTTTTCTTCAAAGTCTTCTTTTTTCTCTTCTGTCTCGTTCATCTTCAAATTTTTGTTCCTTGTTGTTGTTGTTCTTCTTCTTCTTCTCCTCTCTTCAAAGTCTTCCCCTCTCCCCTCTTCCTCCTCCCTCCTCCTTCTCCTCTTTTTTTCTTCAAAGTCTTCTTTTTCTCTTCTGTTCTGTTCATCTTCAAATTCTCTCTTTGTTGTTGTTGTTCTTCTTCTTCTTCAAAGTCGCCTTCCCTCTCCCTCCTCCTCCTCCTTCTCCTCTTTTCTTCAAAGTCTTCTTTTTCTCTTCTGTCTCGTTCATCTTCAAATTCTCCTTGTTGTTGTTCTTCTTCTTCTTCTTCAAAGTCCTTCACCCCTCTTCCTCCTCCTCCTCTCCCTCCTTCTCCTCTTTTTCTTCAAAGTCTTTTTCTCTTCTGTCTCGTTCATCTTCAAATCTCTCCTTGTTGTTTGTTGTTCTTCTTCTTCTTCAAAGTCGCCTACCCCTCTTCCTCCTCCTCCCTCCTTCTCTCTTTTTTCTTTCAAAGTCTTCTTTTCTCTTCTGTCTTGTTCATCTTCAAATTCTCTCCTTGTTGTTGTTGTTCTTCTTCTTCTTCAAAGTCGTTCCTTCCCCTCTTCCTCCTCCTCCTCCTTCTCCTCTTTTTCTTCAAAGTCTTTTTTTTCTCTTCTGTCTCGTTCATCTTCAAATTCTCCTTGTTGTTGTTGTTCTTCTTCTTCTTCAAAGTCGCTCTTCCACCCTCTTCCTCCTCCTCCTCCTCCTTCTCTTCTTTTTTCTTTGAAAGTCTTCTTTTCTCTTCTGTCTCGTTCATCTTCAAATTCTCCTTGTTGTTGTTGTTCTTCCTTCTTCAAAATTCTCCTACCCTCCTCCTCTTCCTCCTCCTCCTTCCCCTTTTTCTTAAAGTCTTCTTTTCTCTCTTCTCTTCTTCATCTTCAAATTCTCCTTGTTGTTTTCTCTTCTGTCTACCCCTCTTCCTCCTCCTCCTCCTTCTCCTTCTTTTTCTTTGTCTTTGTTGTTCATTTAAATTCTCCTTGTTCTTCTTCTTCTTCAAAAGTCGCTTACCCCTCTTCCTCCTCCTCCTCCTTCCTTCTCCTCTTTTCTTCAAAGTCTTCTTTTCTCTTCTGTCTCATTCATCTTCAAATTCTCCTTGTTGTTGTTGTTCTTCTTCTTCTTCAAAGTCGCCTACCCCTCTTCCTCCTCCTCTCCTTCTCTTCTTTTTCTTCAAAAGTCTTCTTTTTCTCTTCTGTCTCGTTCATCTTCAAATTCTCCTTGTTGTTATTTGTTCTTCTTCTTCTCTCAAAGTCGCCTACCCTCTTCCTCCTCCTCCTCCTCCTTCTCCTCTTTTTTTCTTCAAAGTCTTCTTTTTCTCTTCTGTCTCGTTCATCTTCAAATTCTCCTTGTTGTTGTTGTTCTTTTCTTCTTCAAAGTCGCCTACCCCTCTTCCTCCTCCTTCTCCTTCTTCTCTCCTTTTTCTTCAAAGTCTTCTTTTCTCTTCTGTCTTGTTCATCTTCAAATTCTCCCCTTGTTGTTGTTGTTCTTCTTCTTCTTCAAAAGTCGCCTACCCCTCTTCCTCCTCCTCCTCCTCCTTCTCCTCTTTTCTTCAAAGTCTTCTTTTCTCTTCTGTCTCGTTCATCTTCAAATTCTCCTTGTTGTTCTTCTTCTTTTGTTGTTCTTCTTCTTCTTCAAAGTCGCTTTTCTCTACCCCTCTTCCTCCTCCTCCTCCTCCTCCCTCTCTTTTTCTTCAAAGTCTTCTTTTTTCTCTTCTGTCTCTGTCATCTTCAAATTCTCCTTGTTGTTGTTGTTCTTCTTCTTCTTCTTCTTCTTCTTCCAGTCCCCCTCTTCCTCCTCCTCCTCCTCCTTCTCTCTTTTTCTTCAAAGTCTTCTTTTTTTCTCTTCTGTCTCGTTCATCTTCAAATTCTCCTTGTTTGTTGTTCTTCTTCTTCTTCAAAAGTACCCTCTTCCTCCTCTTCCTCCTCCTTCTTTTCTCCTCCTTCCTCTTTTCTTCAAAGTCTTCTTTTTCTCTTCTGTCTCATTCATCTTTAAATTCTCCTTGTTGTTGTTGTTCTTCTTCTTCTTCACCCTCTTCCTCCTCCTCCCCTCCCTTCCTCCTCAAAGTCTTCTTTTCTCCTTCTCGTTCTTCTTCTTCCAAAGTCTTCTTTTTCTCTTCTGTCTCTGTCATCTTCAAATTTTCTTCTGTCTTTTTTTGTTTTTTTTGTTGTTGTTCTTCTTCTTCTTCTTCTTCTTCAAGTCGCCTACCCTCTTCCTCCTCCTCCTCCTCCTTCTCTCTTTTTTCTTCAAAAGTCTTCTTTTCTCTTCTGTCTCGTTCATCTTCAAATTCTCCTTGTTGTTGTTCTTCTTCTTCTTCTTTTAAAGTCGCCTACCCCTCTTCCTCCTCCTCCTCCTTCTCCTCTTTTTTCTTAAAGTCTTCTTTTTCTCTTCTGTCTCGTTCATCTTCAAATTCTCCTTGTTGTTATTTGTTTCTTCTTCTTCTTCAAAAGTCGCCTACCCCTCTTCCTCCTCCTCCTCCTCCTCCTTCTCTTTTCTTCAAAGTCTTCTTTTCTCTTCTGTCTCGTTCATCTTCAAATTTTCCTTGTTGTTGTTGTTCTTCTTCTTCAAAGTCGCCTACCCTCTTCCTCCTCCTCCTCCTCCTTCTCTCTTTTTCTTCAAAGTCTTCTTTTTCTCTTCTGTCTCGTTCATCTTTCAAATTCTCCTTGTTGTTGTTGTTCTTCTTCTTCTTCAAAGTCGCCTACCCCTCTTCCTCCTCCTCCTCCTTCTCTCTTTTTCTTCAAAGTCTCTTCTTTTCTCTTCTGTCTCGTTCATCTTCAAATTCTCCTTGTTTGTTGTTCTTCTTCTTCTTCAAAGTCGCCTACCCCTCTTCCTCCTCCTCCTCCTTCCTCTTTTTCTTCAAAGTCTTCTTTTTTCTCTTCTGTCTCGTTCATCTTCAAATTCTCCTTGTTGTTGTTGTTGTTCTTCTTCTTCTTCAAAGTCGCCTACCCCTCTTCCTCCTCCTCCTCCTTCTCCTCTTTTTTCAAAGTCTTCTTTTTCTCTTCTGTCTCGTTCATCTTCAAATTCTCCCTTGTTGTTGTTGTTCTTCTTCTTCTTCAAAGTCGCCTACCCTCTTCCTCCTCCTCCTCCTCCTTCTCCTCTTTTCTTTCAAAGTCTTCTTTTCTCTTCTGTCTCGTTCATCTTCAAATTCTCCTTGTTGTTGTTGTTCTTCTTCTTCTTCAAAGTCGCCTACCCCTCTTCCTCCTCCTCCTCCTTCTCCCTCTTTTTCTTAAAGTCTTCTTTTTTTCTCTTCTGTCTCGTTCATCTTAAATTCTCCTTGTTGTTGTTGTTCTTCTTCTTCTTCTTCTTCTACCCTCTTTCCTCCTCCTCCTCCTTCTCCTTTTTTCTTCAAAAGTCTTCTTTTCTCTTCTGTCTCGTTCATCTTCAAATTCTCCTTGTTGTTGTTCTTCTTCTTCTTCAAAGTCCTTCCCCTCTTCCTCCTCCTCCTCCTCCTTCTCCTTTTTTTCTTCAAAGTCTTCTTTTTCTCTTCTGTCTCGTTCATCTTCAAATTCTCCTTGTTATTTGTTGTTCTTCTTCTTCTTCAAAGTCGCCTACCCCTCTTCCTCCTCCTCCTCCTTCTCCTCTTTTTCTTCAAAAGTCTTCTTTTCTCTTCTGTCTCGTTCATCTTCAAATTCTCCTTGTTGTTGTTGTTCTTCTTCTTCTTCAAAGTCGCCTACCCCTCTTCCTCCTCCTCCTCCTCCTTCTCCTCTTTTTCTTCAAAGTCTTCTTTTTCTCTTCTGTCTCGTTCATCTTCAAATTCTCCTTGTTGTTGTTCTTCTTCTTCTTCAAAGTCGCCTACCCCTCTTCCTCCTCCTCCTCCTCCTTCTCCTCTTTTTCTTCAAAGTCTTCTTTTTCTCTTCTGTCTCGTTCATCTTCAAATTCTCCTTGTTGTTGTTGTTCTTCTTCTTCTTCAAAGTCTGCCCCTCTTCCTCCTCCTCCTCCTTCTCCTCTTTTTCTTCAAAGTCTTCTTTTCTCTTCTGTCTCGTTCATCTTCAAATTCTCCTTGTTGTTGTTGTTCTTCTTCTTCTTCAAAGTCCTACCCCCTCTTCCTCCTCCTCCTCCTTCTCCTCTTTTTCTTCAAAGTCTTCTTTTTTCTCTTCTGTCTCGTTCATCTTCAAATTCTCCTTGTTGTTGTTGTTCTTCTTCTTCTTCAAAGTCGCCTACCCCTCTTCCTCCTCCTCCTCCTCCTTCTCCTCTTTTCTTTAAAAGTCTTCTTTTTCTCTTCTGTCTCTCGTTCATCTTCAAATTCTCCTTGTTGTTGTTGTTCTTCTTCTTCTTCAAAGTCGCCTACCCCTCTTTCCTCCTCCTCCTCCTTCTCCTCTTTTTCTTCAAAGTCTTCTTTTTCTCTTCTGTCTCGTTCATCTTCAAATTCTCCTTGTTGTTGTTGTTCTTCTTCTTCTTCAAAGTCGCCTACCCCTCTTCCTCCTCCTCCTCCTTCTCCTCTTTTTCTTCAAAGTCTTCTTTTCTCTTCTGTCTCGTTCATCTTCAAATTCTCCTTGTTGTTGTTGTTCTTCTTCTTCTTCAAAGTCGCCTACCCCTCTTCCTCCTCCTCCTCCTTCTCCTCTTTTTCTTCAAAGTCTTCTTTTTCTCTTCTGTCTCGTTCATCTTCAAATTCTCCTTGTTGTTGTTGTTCTTCTTCTTCTTCAAAGTCCTTACCCCTCTTCCTCCTCCTCCTCCTTCCTCTTTTTTCTTCAAAGTCTTCTTTTTCTCTTCTGTCTCGTTCATCTTCAAATTCTCCTTGTTGTTGTTGTTGTTCTTCTTCTTCTTCAAAGTCGCCTACCCCCTCTTCCTCCTCCTCCTCCTTCTCTTTTTTCTTCAAAGTCTTCTTTTTCTCTTCTGTCTCGTTCATCTTCAAATTCTCCTTGTTGTTGTTGTTCTTCTTCTTCTTCAAAGTCGCCTACCCCTCTTCCTCCTCCTCCTCCTTCTCCTCTTTTTCTTCAAAGTCTTCTTTTTCTCTTCTGTCTCGTTCATCTTCAAATTCTCCTTGTTGTTGTTGTTCTTCTTCTTCTTCAAAGTCGCCTACCCCTCTTCCTCCTCCTCCTCCTCCTTCTCCTCTTTTTCTTCAAAGTCTTCTTTTTCTCTTCTGTCTCGTTCATCTTCAAATTCTCCTTGTTGTTGTTCTTCTTCTTCTTCTTCAAAGTCGCCTACCCCTCTTCCTCCTCCTCCTCCTTCTCCTCTTTTTTCTTAAAAAGTCTTCTTTTTCTCTTCTGTCTCGTTCATCTTCAAAATTCTCCTTGTTATTTTGTTTTCTTCTTCTTCTTCAAAAGTCGCCTACCCTCTTCCTCCTCCTCCTCTCCTTCTCCTTTTTTCTTCAAAGTCTTCTTTTTCTCTTCTGTCTCGTTCATCTTCAAATTCTCCTTGTTATTTGTTGTTTCTTCTTCTTCAAGTCGCCTACCCCTCTTCCTCCTCCCCTCCTCCTTCTCCTCTTTTTCTTCAAAAGTCTTCTTTTTCTCTTCTGTCTCGTTCATCTAAATTCTCCCTTGTTGTTGTTCTTCTTCTTCTTCAAAGTCGCCTACCCCTCTTCCTCCTCCTCCTCCTTCTCCTCCTTTTCTTCAAAGTCTTCTTTTTTCTCTTCTCTTTCATCTTCTTTTTCTCCTTGTTATTTGTTTCTGTTCTTCTTCAAATTCTACCCTTTTCTTTCCTCCTCCTCCTCCTTCTCCTTTTTTCTTCAAAGTCTTCTTTTTCTCTTCTGTCTCTTCATCTTCAAATTCTCCTTTTGTTGTTGTTGTTCTTCTTCTTCTTTCCTACCCTCTTCCTCCTCCTCCTCCCTTCTCCTTTTTCTTCAAAGTCTTTTTTTCTCTTCTGTCCTGTTCATCTTCAAATTCTCCTTGTTGTTGTTCTTCTTCTTTTTCTTCTTCCCCCTCTTCTCCTCCTCCTCCTCCCTTCCTCCTTTTCTCTTCTTTTTTTTCTCTTCTGTCTCGTTCATCTTAAATTCTCCTTGTTGTTTGTTATTTTTTTCTTCTTCAAAGTCTTACCCCTCTTCCTCCTCTTCCTCCTTCTCCTCTTTCTTCAAAGTCTTCTTTTCTCTTCTGTCCGTTCATAAATTGTTGTTGTTGTTCTTCTTTCTTCAAAGTCACCTACCCTCTTCCTCCTCCTCCTCCTCCTTCTCCAATTTTTTCTTCAAAGTCTTCTTTTCTCTTCTGTCTCGTTCATCTTCAAATTCTCCTTGTTTTTGTTGTTGTTCTTCTTCTTCTTCAAAGTCGCCTACCCCTCTTCCTCCTCCCTCCTCCTTCTCCTCTTTTTTCTTCAAAGTCTTCTTTTTCTCTTCTGTCTCGTTCATCTTCAAATTCTCCTTGTTGTTGTCCCTTTCTTCTTCTTCTTCAAAGTCGCCTACCCTCTTCCTCCTCCTCCTCCTCCTTCTCCTCTTTTTCTTCAAAGTCTTCTTTTTCTTCTGTCTCGTTCATCTTCAAATTCTCCTTGTTGTTGTTCTTCTTCTTCTTCTTCAAAGTCGCCTACCCCTCTTCCTCCTCCTCCTCCTCCTTCTCCTCTTTTCTTCAAAGTCTTCTTTTTCTCTTCTGTCTCGTTCATCTTCAAATTTCTCCTTGTTGTTGTTGTTCTTCTTCTTCTTTCAAAGTCGCCTACCCCTTCCTCCTCCTCCTCCTCCTTCTCCTCTTTTTTTCAAAAGTCTTCTTTTTCTCTTCTGTCTCGTTCATCTTCAAATTCTCCTTGTTGTTGTTCTTCTTCTTCTTCAAAGTCGCCTACCCCTCTTCCTCCTCCTCCTCCTTCTCTCTTTTTCTTCAAAGTCTTTCTTTTTCTCTTCTGTCTCGTTCATCTTCAAATTCTCCTTGTTTTTGTTCTTCTTCTTCTTCTTCTCTCTTCTTCGCCTACCCCTCTCCTCCTCCTCTCCTCCTTCTCTTTTTCTTCAAAGTCTTCTTTTCTCTTCTGTCTCTTGTTCATCTTCAAATTCTCCTTGTTGTTGTTCTTTTTCTCCTTCTTCTTCTTCTTCAAAGTCGCCTTCCCCTCTTCCTCCTCCTCCTCCTTCTCCTCTTTTTCTTCAAAGTCTTCTTTTTCTCTTCTGTCTTGTTCATCTTCAAATTCTCCTTGTTGTTGTTGTTCTTCTTCTTCTTCAAAGTCGCCTACCCCTTCTTCCTCCTCCTCCTCCTTCTTCTCTTTTCTTCAAAGTCTTCTTTTTCTCTTCTGTCTCGTTCATCTTCAAATTCTCCTTGTTGTTGTTGTTCTTCTTCTTCTTCAAAGTCCTCCTTCCCTTCTTCCTCCTCCTCCTCCTCCTTCTCCTTTTTCTTCAAAGTCTTCTTTTCTCTTCTGTCTCTGTTCATCTTCAAATTCTCCTTGTTTGTTGTTTTCTTCTTCTTCTTCTTCTTCTTCAAAGTTCTTACCCCTCTTCCTCCTCCTTCCTCCTTCTTTTTTCTTCTTTTCTTTTTTTTCTCTTCTGTCTCGTTCTCTTCAAATTCTCCTTATTTGTTGTTGTTTCTTCTTCTTCTTCAAAGTCGCTTACCCTCTTCCTCCTCCTCCTCCTTCTCCCTCTTTTTTTTCAAAGTCTTCTTTTTTCTCTTCTGTTCTCAAATTTCATCTTCTTCTTCTTCTTCCTTGTTGTTCTTCTCTCCTCCTCCTTCTTTTTTCTCAAAGTCTTCTTTTTCTCTTCTGTCTCGTTCATCTTCAAATTCTCCCCATTGTTCTTCTTCTTCTTCTCCTCCCTCTTTCTCCTCCTCTTTTTTTTTTCAAAGTCTTCTTTTTCTCTTCTGTCTCGTTCATCTTCAAATTCTCCTTGTTGTTGTCCTTTCTTCTTCTTCTTCAAAGTCGCCTACCCCCTTCCTCCTCCTCCTCCTCCTTCTCCTCTTTTTCTTCAAAGTCTTCTTTTCTTTCTTCTGTCTCGTTCATCTTTAAATTCTCCTTGTTGTTGTTGTTCTTCTTCTTCTTCAAAGTCGCCTACCCCTCTTCCTCCTCCTCCTTCCTTCTCCTCTTTTTCTTCAAAGTCTTCTTTTCTCTTCTGTCTCTTTCATCTTCAAATTCTCCTTGTTGTTGTTCTTTCTTCTTCTTCTTCAAAGTCTTCTTCCCTCTTCCTCCTCCTCCTCCTTCTCCTCTTTTTCTTCAAAGTCTTCTTTTCTCTTCTGTCTCGTTCATCTTCAAATTCTCCTTGTTGTTGTTTTGTTCTTCTTCTTCTTCAAGTCGCCTACCCTCTTCCTCCTCCTCCTCCTCCTTCTCCTCTTTTCTTCAAAAGTCTTCTTTTTCTTCTGTCTCGTTCATCTTCAAATTCTCCTTGTTGTTGTTGTTCTTCTTCTTCTTCAAAGTCTTCTTTCTACCCCTCTTCCTCCTCCTCCTCCTCCTTCTCTTCTTTTTCTTCAAAGTCTTCTTTTCTCTTCTGTCTCGTTCATCTTCAATTTTTCTCCTTCTTTGTTGTTGTTCTTCTTCTTCTTCAAAAGTCCCTACCCCTCTTCCTCCTCCTCCTCCTTCTCCTTCTCTTTTCTTCAAAGTCTTCTTTTTCTCTTCTGTCTTGTTCATCTTCCAAATTCTCCTTGTTGTTGTTTTTTTTTCTTCTTCTTCAAAGTCCTTACCCTCTTCTTCCTCCTCCTCCTCCTTCTCCTTTTTCTTCAAAGTCTTCTTTTTCTCTTCTGTCTCGTTCATCTTCAAATTCTCCTTTTGTTGTTGTTCTTCTTCTTCTTCAAAGTCGCCTCCCCTTTTTCCTCCTCCTCCTCCTCCTTCTCTTTTTCTTCAAAGTCTTCTTTTTTTCTCTTCTTCTTCTTCTTTTTCTCTTCAAATTCTCCTTGTTGTTGTTGTTTCTTCTTCTTCTTCAAAGTCCTCCCCCTTCCTCCTCCTCCTCCTCCTTCTCCTCTTTTTCTTCAAAGTCTTCTTTTTTCTCTTCTGTCTCGTTCATCTTCAAATTCTCCTTGTTGTTGTTGTTCTTCTTCTTCTTTCTTTTTTCGCCTACCCCTCTTCCTCCTCCTCCTCCTCCTCTCTTTTTCTTCAAAGTCTTTTTTTCTCTTCTGTCTCGTTCATCTTCAAATTCTCCTTGTTGTTGTTGTTCTTCTTCTTCTTCAAAGTCGCCTACCCCTCTTCCTCCTCCTCCTCCTCCTTCTCTCCTTCTTCAAAGTCTTCTTTTTCTCTTCTGTCTCGTTCATCTTCAAATTCTCCTTGTTATTTGTTGTTCTTCTTCTTCTTCAAAGTCGCCTACCCCTCTTCCTCCTCCTCCTCCTCCTCTCTTTTTCTTCAAAGTCTTCTTTTTCTCTTCTGTCTCGTTCATCTTCAAATTCTCCTTGTTGTTGTTGTTCTTCTTCTTCTTCAAAGTCGCCTTCTTCTCCTCCTCCTCCTCCTTTTTCTTAAAAGTCTTCTTTTCTCTTCTGTCTCGTTCATCTTCAAATTCTCCTTGTTTTTGTTGTTCTTCTTCTTCTTCCTCCTCCTCCTTCTCCTCCTTCCTTCTCTCTTTTTCTAAAGTCTTCTTTTCTCTTCTGTCTCGTTCATCTTCAAATTCTCCTTGTTGTTGTTGTTCTTCTTCTTCTTCAAAGTCGCCTACCCCTCTTCCTCCTCCTCCTCCTCCTTCTCCTCTTTTTCTTCAAAGTCTTCTTTTTCTCTTCTGTCTGTTCATCTTCAAATTCTCCTTGTTGTTGTTGTTCTTCTTCTTCTTCTTCTTCCTCCTCCTCCTCCTTCCTTCTTTTTCTTCAAGTCTTCTTTTCTCTTCTGTCTCGTTCATCTTCAAATTCTCCTTCTTCTTCTCCTTTTTTCTCCTCCTCCTCTCTCTTCTTCCAAGTCTTCTTTTTCTCTTCTGTCTCGTTCATCTTCAAATTCTCCTTGTTGTTGTTGTTCTTCTTCTTCTCAAAAGTCGCCTTCCCCTCTTCCTCCTCCTCCTCCTTCTCCTTTTTTCTTTAAAGTCTTCTTTTCTCTTCTGTCTCGTTCATCTTCAAATTCTCCTTGTTGTTGTTGTTCTTCTTCTTCTTCAAAGTCGCCTACCCCTCTTCCTCCTCCTTCTCCTCCTTCTCTTCTTCTTCAAAGTCTTCTTTTTCTCTTCTGTCTCTGTCATCTTCAAATTTTCCTTGTTTTTGTTGTTGTTGTTCTTCTTCTTCTTCTTCTTCTTCAAAGTCGCCTACCTCTCTTCCTCCTCCTCCTCCTCCTTCTCCTCTTTTTCTTCAAAGTCTTCTTTTTCTCTTCTGTCTCGTTCATCTTCAAATTCTCCTTGTTGTTGTTGTTCTTCTTCTTCTTCAAAAGTCCCTTCCCCTCTTCCTCCTCCTCCTCCTCCTTCTCCTCTTTTTCTTCAAAGTCTTCTTTTTTCTCTTCTGTCTCGTTCATCTTCAAATTCTCCTTGTTGTTGTCTTTCTTCTTCTTCCAAAAGTCGCCTACCCTCTTCCTCCTCCTCCTCCTTCTCCTCTTTTTCTTCAAAGTCTTTTTTTCTCTTCTGTCTCGTTCATCTTCAAATTCTCCCTTTTGTTGTTCTTCTTCTTCTTCTTCAAAAGTCTCCTTCTCCCCCTCTTCCTCCTCCTTCTCCTTCCTTCTCTTCTTCTTGTCTTCTTTTTCTCTTCTGTCTCTGTCATCTTCAAATTTTCCTTGTTTTTTTCTTCTTCTTCTTCAAAGTCGCCTACCCTTCTTCTCCTTCCTCCTTCTTTTTCTTAAAGTCTTCTTTCTTCTGTCTCTTCATCTTCAAATTCTCCTTGTTCCTCTTCCTCCTTCTCCTCTTTTCTTCTCTTTTTTTTCTTTTTCTCTTCTGTCTCGTTCATCTTCAAATTCTCCTTGTTGTTGTTCTTCTTCTTCTTCTTCAAAAGTCGCCTACCCCTCTTCCTCCTCCTCCTCCTTCTCCTCTTTTCTTCCAAAGTCTTCTTTTTCTCTTCTGTCTCGTTCAAATCTTCTCTTTGTCTTTTCTCCTTGTTGTTGTTCTTCTTCTTCTTTCTTCTTCCAAAGTCCTTCTCCTACCCCTCTTCCTCCTCCTCTTCTCCTCCTTCTTTTCTTCTTCCTTCTTCTTCTTTTTTTCTCTTCTGTCTCTGTCATCTTCAAATTTTCCTTTTTTTTTGTTGTTTTTGTTCTTCTTCTTCTTCAAATTCTCCTTGTTGCCTACCCCTCTTCCTCCTCCTCCTCCTCCTTCTCTCCTCTTTTTTTCTTTAAAGTCTTCTTTTTCTCTTCTGTCTCGTTCATCTTCAAATTCTCCTTGTTCTTGTTGTTCTTCTTCTTCTTCAAAGTCCTACCCCTCTTCCCCTCTTCTCCTTCTCCTCCTCTTCTTCCTCTTCTCTTTCTCTTCTGTCTCCTTCAAATTTTCCTTGTTTTTTCTTCTTCTTTCTTCTTCCAAAGTCTACCCCTCTTTCCTCCTTCCTCCTTCTCCTCTTTTTTCTTCAAAGTCTTCTTTTTCTCTTCTTTGTTTTCTTCAAATTCTGTTGTTCTTCTTCTTCTTCTTCTTCAAAGTCCTTCCCTCTTCCTCCTCCTTCTCCTTCTTCTCTTCTTCTTCAAAGTCTTCTTTTTCTCTTCTGTCTCATCTTCATTTTCCTTGTTTTTTTGTTTTTGTTGTTGTTCTTCTTCTTCTTCTTCTTCAAAGTCCTTCCCCTCTTCCTCTCCTCCCTCCTTCTCTTTTTCTTCCTTTTTTCCTTCTGTCTCGTTCATCTTCAAATTCTCCTTGTTGTTGTTTTCTTCTTCTTTCAAAGTCGCCTACCCTCTTCCTCCTCCTCCTCCTCCTTCTCCTCTTTTTCTTCAAAGTCTTCTTTTTTCTCTGTCTGTTCATCTTCAAATTCTCCTTGTTGTTGTTGTTCTTCTTCTTCTTCAAAAGTCGCCTACCCCTCTTCCTCCTCCTCCTCCTTCTCCTCTTTTTCTTCAAAGTCTTCTTTTTCTCTTCTGTCTCGTTCATCTTCAAATTCTCCTTGTTGTTGTTCTTCTTCTTCTTCTTCAAAGTCGCCTACCCCTCTTCCTCCTCCTCCTCCTCCTTCTCCTCTTTTTCTTCAAAGTCTTCTTTTTCTCTTCTGTCTCGTTCATCTTCAAATTCTCCTTGTTGTTGTTGTTCTTCTTCTTCTTCAAAGTCGCCTACCCCTCTTCCTCCTCCTCCTCCTTCTCCTCTTTTTCTTCAAAGTCTTCTTTTTCTCTTCTGTCTCGTTCATCTTCAAATTCTCCTTGTTGTTGTTGTTCTTCTTCTTCTTCAAAGTCGCCTACCCCTCTTCCTCCTCCTTCTCCTCCTTCTCTTCTTCTTCAAAGTCTTCTTTTTCTCTTCTGTCTCGTTCATCTTCAAATTCTCCTTGTTGTTGTTGTTCTTCTTCTTATTATTATTATTATTATTATTATTATTAATTATTTTTTTTCAAATTCTCCTTTAAATTCTTTTTCTTCTCCTTTGTCTTCTTCTTCTTCTTCTTTCTGTGCCCCTTCAGGATGTTGACGATCAAAATCAAAATCATATATATATGTGTGTGTGTGTGTGTGTTATTCATACATTTATTTGCTTATTACATTTTGTGTACAGACAGCACAAATGTATGAGAAATTAGTTCAATATTTAATACATTTGATACTATTAATGAAATTTGCATATCTGAAAAAAATATTTCGCAATAGTAAGAAATTCACAATAAATCTCATGAGGCACCTAGATCCCAACGTCTATTTATACTGTAACGATGATCAAGCATTGGCATCGGTAAAGTGGAGAACGTAGCGATCCAGGTACGCATGTGGTAGTAAATAACACGATTTTATGTTGATTTTCTAGGAAGTGAATGTCTTGATGACTAGAGTTCGCTATTAAATAGATATAGTTTACATCTTTGTTGTTTTTATTCTTATTTTGAAAAGATTACTATTTTGTGTAAAAATGTAACCAAAAAAACGCCAAAATTTATTAATGGATACTCAAAAAATCTTTATTGTGTCCTAGCGAGCCGCATAAAAACCATCAACCAGGCTACATACGGCCGTAGTTTGTCCACTCTTAGGGTCTTCAAATCAAAGTCATTCTGACTGTCACATTGTTGAAAATAGAAGTTATGGTTCAAGCTACCAGCAGTTGTTTGTCACAATTAAAATCGAATAGAAACAAGTTTCGACGACAAAAAAAAAAAAACAAGTCCAGGCTGAAAACAGTTTCTCACGTTCTAACACTTGGCGACGAAATCAAAGGCTGAAAATAAAAACAAGATTTCTGATTGGTAAAAATACTCCAGTCGACGTATACAATTTATAAGATATTTTGCGGAGGTTGTGCATTAAAATGGAGCTTCTGTTTAGTATTTTTCCGATTCTCACTGGGTGTTCGATACTCTCGGCCTACATCTAAGCTACGCTTAGTAAATTGCTATTTAGTATTTTCCGTTTACACCCTCTTTAACATTCAATCGTACGTGCCCCAACCAAAATTTGTACTGTAAAGTTAGTACTTAAGGTTTATTTAGATTTAGCTTAGCTTCTGGTATCTCTGCCTGTCACATAAAAAGATCTGTTCGTGGGTAACGTCAACCAAACATAGAGAGAGTGAGTGAGAGAGAGAGAGAGAGTGAGAGAGAAACAAACAGGCAAAAAAGTGAGGTAAATAAAAAAGGGGAAAAAGAAAAGAGGCGTCATCTCCTATTTTCGCCGATTCAAAATAACTTTTGCCGTCAGTTTTAATCCTGCTTGTAAAAAGAGTTTCAAATCGAGCTTATTTTTGCCACAGCACAATCAGGCTTATTTACTGAGTAAATTCCATGGTGACCGATGGAGTTGTGCTTTTCGTTTTTTGTTTTTTTGTTTGTTTTTTTTTGTCTTTGTTTTTTTTTTTTTTTTTTTTTCAGTAAGGTTCACCCTGTACCCAAGGGCCACTCAAAGTATTGGGTTACGCTAAAGGGATAGTTTATATGGATAGGAGGGGAAGATAACGGTTGACTCTAGATTTGAACAGGTTAAGATTGTAGTGATCAAGGAAACATCCTTTTGGGTGTCTGTTCCTTAGGATTCACGAAAAGAAGCTGTTTCAGTGGAACTTAACTTCTCTCAGATGGAATACGGAGGTGGTTTGTTACTATGTAAATGGCATGACGGGTCCTAGCCGTTAAGATCAGACCTGGTGGAACAAGTTCGTCCGAGCACTTTCCATGGTAGTCGTAATAGAGCAGCAAGAGGCTTGCTTGCACATCCCGCCTGTGAGAGATAGGATGGCGGGCGGAAAATAATTCTTCTCTAACAAGGACTCGGAGACGCTTTTGAACTCTATCAAGAATGGAAAGTGAGGACTCGGTAACACCCTCCCAAATATGAAAAAGTACTCATGGCTCTTATAAAGATAGAGGATAGCATGAGGAGTCAGTGTATGCTTGACACAGCATTCACTTACAGACCTTAATATTCTGTGAGACTAGCTTATTCTTCTATGTGCCGTGTCCCTTCAGGACGTTGGTGATAATGCCCCCCCATCACAATTTGCTGTCCTTTGTAACTCTTGGTAAATTTTGCCTTTTCGCTGTCCTACCTAAAACCTAGTTCTGCCAGCTCGTTGGGCAAGGGTCATGCACTGTCCATTTCGCCTTCAATATGCCCTGTGAGTGTTAAATTTTCCAGACCCTTTTTCCTCATTATGTGCGCTAGAAATTTCAGCTGTTTCTTCGTGATGTTAAGACGACTTATTTGCCACCTTCCCCACGGATGAAACGCAGTGAGCCTCTCGCTACTCTATCGCTATTTCCATGGAAAGTGTTCAAATGAACACCAGTTCTAACTTTCACGGCCCCAACTCGCCATGCCACGCCCATTGTAGAGAACCATCTTCACTCCTTTCATATTACATTTGGTTGAGATGTAAGTTCAACTCAAGCAGTTTCGCTGCCTTGTGGAACAGACTCCCAAGAAGATGCTTCTCCGATCACTAATATCTTAACCTGTTCAAGTCAACAGTCAACCACATATCCCCATAAACTCTGCCCCTTACTCTCTAATCCTCTACTTCGAGTGGCTCTTGGGCCTTATACTGGTTGAACATCATGATAAAAAATAATAAATGCTCTTTTTGTTCACATTTTCACTAAAGATTCGCCGTTACTCACGTGTTCAGTTCATGGTATTCTTCGCATCCTTCTGTAGAACCATATTTCTTTTGCTTCAAGTGCTTTCTTCATGAGATTGTCCAGCATTTGATGGCATACGGGAGGACATCGGCAGTAACACCTGATAAAAACGTTTATTACTTCCTCTACAATTTCCTTACACACGTGTTTATTTCTTATTCTAGGAAGATATCAACTATAAAGAGGCGAAAACACTTCCACTTTGTCTTATTATCGCCATTTTGTTCGAAAATCATTTACATTCTACAAACACCTATATATATATATATATATATTATAAATTAATTGATTTAAAATATGGTTATTTTCGCTACACAGTTCCAACCATGTTTCAAAAATAGAAGCTAAAAACCCTAATTTTATTTTTGCAAATAAATTAAAGCATTAGTTCCATTTTCATCTTCAAGCGAATTTTGGAGTAATTTTTAAAATTTACCGGGTTTTAAATACACAGCTAAAATCACGTTTCCATGGTTACAGAATATTCTACTCAAATTGAACACAGGGTGTCTAGATTTTTCCTTATGACAGTATCATTGTATCAGTTATTAGCTACATTTTGGTAAGGGTATATATATATATATATATATATATATATATATATATATATATATATATATATATAGTCATCCACATGTATGTATGTATAAAAGTCATACAATTCTGTTTTTCATCCGATTGAAGCATACACAAAACACACATACACATATTTCTTCCGTTCTGACCTGAGGAAGTTAATCTAATGATGGCGAAAAGCGTAATTTATAAAACTTTGTTTGGATTCTATGTCCTATTTATACACGTGTATATAAAGTAACTGTCAATATCAATCACAAAGTGCTGACTGTGTTCGAAAATTAAAACATCCCTATTGCTATAAAAATAAATCTACATATTCAGACAAAAAAAAACATCACTGATAATGCCTAACAGATTAGCCGAAAGCGCTTGAATCTACAGATCATTTGGACAGTTGCTTACGGCCATATCACGTTGAAACGCCGGTTTCCCTAACGAAGTTAAGCAACGTCAACCCTGGCCAATACCTAGATGAGTGACCGCTTGGGAATTACAAGTGCTGTAATCTTGTCCGTGCAAGTGTTGTAATCGATAATGGCTCGGAATTGTTAATCTGAAAGCCGAATTCCATTTCTCGTTGGGTTCGTTATATTCACTTGACGTTGGTAAAGGTATAAATCCATCTCTTCTCCACCCCCCACCCCGCCATTGGGTTAATTAGTGGGACTTGTATCATTAAACCATTATTATCTTACAAAATTTCTTGCACTCTTAAGAAAAATAATTCTTATAATCTAAAAATGCTTTCTTGTTTAAAATAACATGCAAAGCGTTGATAAACCGTAAGAAAACGAATAAATCAATCATTGGGGAAAACATTCTATGTCCAAAAAAGAGACAATTTGTAAGAATACAAGAAAAATATAATAAAAAGCTTAATCTTTTCCTTGTCAGTCATCTTCAATGAAACCTGTATAAAAGAAGGCTTGCTGCCCAAATACACACTATATATATATATATATATATATATATATATATATATATATATATATATATATATATATAGTCTGTGTATATATATATATATATATATATATATATATATATATTTATAGATAGATATATAAAAGTGAACATTGAAGTCAACACTCAGAGGCGACAGGCTGTTTCATGCTGGACGCAATCGTCAGGCCGCCTGTTCCCTCTTAGTATTGACTTAAATGTTCACTTTTATATTTATATTTCCATACGCTCTATCTCTGATATTGAGCACTTTATCCCATAAATATAGCACACCTTAAAACTATATTTCTTCATATATATATATATATATATATAGAGAGAGAGAGAGAGAGGGAGAAAGAAAGAGAGAGAGTGATAGAGAGAGAGAGAGACTTAGATTATTACTATACTGATTCAAATCATGATTCTCTGGTTTTAGCCCACGAGTCTTGGTTTGATTTTATATCCTACAATTTCCCTGAGGATAAGTGAAGCTCAAACTGAAGAAAAATCTAATTTGCAAGGCAAGAGTCAGTCTAGTCAAATCGTCAATTTTAAAGAAGTCGAGAGGCCTAATTTCCAATAGGCGTATATGATGAGACCGTTACATACGCCCATACCTTTTTCTACCTTTGTTTACATGCCACTTCCCGTCCGTAGCAGCCATTTTGTCCTGTTAGTCTTGAATAAAACCGTTTGTGGGCAAAGTTTGTTTTTCGTTCGCATAACTCTAATCATGGCGTGATTTTATTGACTTTAACAGATAAACACTTTCAGTTAATGCTTATATTCTGTCATAACGAGGAAATATATTTTAAAACCAATTGTATTAACCGTCAATTTAACCTCCCTGAAAAAACATAACAACAGCAAAAATCAAAGCACGTCATCTTGCACTTTTAGGATGCACTTAAGTTGAATAAATAACTGTGATTTGACGCGGGGTGCAAGTTATGAAAAGAATAATTTACAGTAGATGAGCTTATAATTTGGACAAATGGGTGGTTAGAGAGATGAATGTAAATATGGGTGTGGTTATTGGGTGGATCTTCAAGTATTTCATTAAGGATAAGACAGGGAATCTATTTCGGTCACATTCGCTGACCTTCTCCATCCGATATAATTTTCCCGGTTGTCCAGGAAAATTACTCAGGATTCATTACTATTGCCATTTTGGATTGAGTTCCAGCGTACTATCTATCTACTCAAAATCTGCCTTAATGTCTCCCATTCCTGTCACACTTTCTGTTTCAAAATCTATCTATCTATCTATCTATCTATCTATCTATCTTTTTTCATTGTCTATCTATCTATCTAACTATCTATTTTTTTTTATGATCTATCTATCTATCTAACTATCTATCTTTTTTCATGATCTATCTATCTATCTAACTATCTATCTTTTTTCATGATCTATCTATCTATCTATCTATCTATCTATCTATCTATCTATCTATCTATCTATCTATGTTTCTTCATTATCCCACAATCTGGATGTATCTGTTCTTATACCTATGTGCGCTCATCTTCACAACTGTTCGTATCTTATCTATCGATCTCTCTATCAATGTTTCTTCGTTATCTTTGTGTTTCTTTTCTCTTCTCATTTTTGCTGCTGACATTCAAGACGTTGGCGATCATGACTCTCCACAATTTATTGTCCTTTGTAGCTCTTAATAAATATTGTCTTTTTGTTATCTTTCCCAAAGCTTGTTCCGTCATCCATTTGTTATATATATGTATATATATATATATATATATATATATATATATATATATACTAATGTCCACCCAATACAAGTCCCAAGTGGCACTCAAGGTAGAAGGTTAATGTGTGAAGTTGTATTAGCGTAAGAAAGGACAAGCGTTAGGAGTATAGAGTTGAAGTAGAGGAAACAAGGGATAAACTTCGACTGATTGAAAGACCGGTGAGGAGTGTTAACCGGTCGATAGGCGAACCTATCTACTCCTGTTGGTGTAGGATATAAAACAAGTAAAATAAAATAAATAATCGATGAATAAAATTCCTGAGTTCAGGCGCAGACTTTAGGAGTACAGGGCTGAAACCTAACCCTAAACATGTAACGTGGGCTAAAACTCTACTCATGTTCAAAAGACAGGGGAGGAGTGTGAACGGGTGATAGGCACACATATCTACACCTTAGAAAGAATTGGGAACACGATCCCAGGCATGACAAGGT
Organism: Acanthosepion pharaonis; assembly: GCA_903632075.3. Taxonomy (NCBI): domain Eukaryota; kingdom Metazoa; phylum Mollusca; class Cephalopoda; order Sepiida; family Sepiidae; genus Acanthosepion; species Acanthosepion pharaonis. Next base: position 1,340,100 of record CAHIKZ030000269.1, read on the forward strand.
AAATAAATAGTAAATATAAGTTTACGGCGATTCGGTCCGAATATATGCGTTAGGATAGAATTAGTTATGGAAATGACAGTATGATATTGTCTATTAGGTTTTAACTTAGTACATGTTCAAATATCCTCTATCAATATATATATATATATATATATATATATATATATATATATATATATATATATATATATGCATGTCATGTCAGTGTGTGTGTGTGTAAGTGGGTGTGTATGTTTAAGTGGCGTATGCGTTTTTCTATATTTTATGCATATGTATACATACGTATGTAAAATATATATTTATATACATCATATAAAGATATTTATATATACATTGTGCTATAGAGAAAGTGTCGTCTAAATTACGCAGAAAAACGAAAATAATGTTGACATTTCATTTTAACAGATACATTTACCAAAATTACACAAAAATATCTTGAAATACTAAAGAGTAAATTTATTCAATAAAATCGCCATTGGTTTCCCGGCCACCAGACGACTTCCGAATCTCCTGCATCTCTTCTAGACGGTCTCCTTGTTTAAGTCGATGAATGCTGCCATTATCCTTGCCTTCGGTTCATCTTTGGTGTTACAAAGAATTTTGTTGCTCTCTCGCTCATCTGCTCTCCACACATAATAATCAAGGGACTTGCAATCTGTGGAGTTTGGTTACCAGACATTTTTAATTTCGCTCATGCGCGTTGTTTGTTTTTGATTTTGTCGACTGCACAGTATAATAGGATCAGTTGGACACCGTCAGTGAGAAAAGGAGCACTATGACGCAATTCACTCTTCCAGATATTTGGAAACGGTATGCTATACTGCTTAGCATTCGCGACGGAAGCTCCAATACGAACATTTCAGAATGTTTGGGTGTCAATCTGAGGACAGTGTAAAGGATTCAGAAAGAGTTTGCTGATATATTCAATCAGCATCATGGTGTTTGGAGTGTTCACTAGTGATGGTGACGTTATGCCTCCATTCATCTTCCCACAGTGCCTCAGACTCAACTCGAAGGCCTAAATCAAGTGCACTGAGAGGGTAGTGCTGCCTGATTCAAGCGGGTGGCTGCTGGAAGACCCTTTGTATGGCAACAGAAATCTGCACCGTGCTACAGAAGCAAGAGGACCCAATCATGGCTGCCAGACAATTTCTGCCACAACATCACCCTTTATATATGGACACCTAATTCCCCAGACTGCAACCCCCTTGATTATTATGTGTGGAACGCAGCTGAGCGAGAAACCAACAAAACTTCTTGTAACACCAAAGATGAACTGAAGCCAAAGTTTATGGCAGCATTCATTGACTTAAACCAGGAGACCGTCCAGAAGAGATGCAGGAGATTCCGAAGTAGTCTGGAGGCTATGGTTGAAGCCAATGGCGATTTTATTGAATAAACTTACTCATTAGTGTATCAAGATATTTTTGTGTAATTTTGTTGTATATATATATATATATATATGTTAAAATGAGATGCCAGTGTTATTTTCATTCTCACGTAATTTAAACGACAATTTATCCATCGCACCCTGTATACACACATACAAAAAACAATCTCATAGCTGCACATATGCCCATGTATGCACACCCACACACACACACACACACACACACACACATATATATATATATATATATATATATATATATATATATGCATGCTTATGGATGAACACACACACACACGCATACACATATATATATATATTCGAAGGAATAAGCACCCCATAACATACGCAAACACATATATTCATGCTCATACTATGATACCAAAACAAATATCACATACATACATGCATGTATATAAATCTTTACGAATGCACATACACATACACATACACAATTAGACACGTAAGTTTAAAACTCGTGCAAACATTGAACTACTAGTCGAATTTCTCTCTACAGGTCGCCATGTTTACTGTCCTTATACTCGGCATTCCGTCTCTGATGTGACCTTTTTGCCGAGAAGAAAAAAAAAATGGATGCAAACATAAATAGACATTCCAGACAGTAAAAACGTGTCCACAGGAGACATTTCTTTCTTTCTTTCATTTTTCTTTCCTTCTTTGCTTTCTTTCTTTATTTATGAATTTCTTCCTCTCTTTCTTCATTTTTGACTGTCTGTCGTTTTTCTCATCATCCTCTCCTCTCTCTCTCTCTCCTCTTTTATTGCTTCTTTTCTTGTTTCATATTGTCTTCCATTCTCTTTTACTTTTCCCATCTCTCAATCTTTTTATCCCTTTCTTCCTTATTTCTTTTTTCTCTACAGTCTTTCTTTATCTTCGGTATTTCTCCTCCTCTTATTTTCGTTCTTTCTTTCTTTCTTTTTCTCTGTCTATCTTCCTACCTTTTGAGTGAACGAACGAAATAGAAAAAACTAGAATAAGCATTTTAATATTTTTGCCTTCCAAGCATCGGGGATTTTACAAATATTAAATTGACTGAATAGAAGATTGTTCACAGCTATGTATGTCAATGGAATTAGAATATTGCTTTTATTTAGTGAACATATGATAAAGAGATCATTACATATAATATAGTTATGAGCTCATAAACTTTACTGCAGCTTATATAGAGAGATAGGCAGCCTACGATCAGAGTAATTGCATGTGCATGTTCTCGACTTATAATGGTCAAACAGCTTAGAACCAACAGCCAGGCTACCCGTACATATCATTTGATTATAGTGGTAGAGGCTTGTAAAAAGAACTGGTGCATAGGTTTCACATTTTTTTTTGGAAGAGTCGAATACAGAGAATTCAGAGTTGTATTTCATGAATTGAATTGAAGGATAACTCTGAATTTTGAATTTAGAGTTGTCCTTCTCCTTGTCCTATATATATAGGGAGAGATTTTGAATATCATATGACCCTTCAAGGTGTATGCGATCATTACTTTACACAAGTTCTTTTTATTATCTGTAAATTGTATACAGTCTTGAAAAAGCTAGTGAAGTACTTTCCGTTGCTTTCTCCACTGTTAGGAATTAATTTGTCTTTTTTTAGACTGATTACCACGCAAGTCTAGAGAGCATAGTCTACCTTGCTATTTAACTTAAAACTAAGAAAAAAAAATAATGTCTTTCCCAAGAGAGTTTGTGAAAGAGAACGTTACGGATTAAAATGATTTTTTTCCGCGTTGATATCCGTTAACTTAATCGCACATAACATTTAATTTTATATACGTGAATATTATCTTGATAATCTTAAGATTCAGTCGTATATGTCCGCTTAGCTCGCTACCAGGAACTGAAAAGGAAAGCATTAATTTAAAGCACGAAAAACCTTACCAGATTGTTTAAATCGATGGCGGAACGCGGGGGTGTTGAGAGATAGCCAAAAGACAAACGTTACTAAGGGCTAAAAGCATAAAGAGGTTGTGGAGAACCATGATCGCGTAAGTCTTGAGTGAGCACAGCACATAAAAAAATGCATAGAAGAATGAGAAGGATCTATTATTTTTCCATTAAAATTGGATTATTTTCTACCGTTTAAGAATATACTAACAGAAGATTCGTCAAAGGACAGATAATGAAATTTGGCAGGGTAGAGATAATGAAAACCTTTCGGTTACCAGTTAGTTGAAACATCAATTATATACGTATTAAACGTCATTAATTCTGTTAAAAACACATAATAACTGAGCCATAATTACTAGCTTAGTCAGCAGCAACAAAAAGCTGCTACCTCCATAATCAACCTTGAAAAGGGCCAATTATACTCGCGTTAGCATTGGAACTCGAGTGAACTCTTTATATGGTAATAATGGTTGTTCTATCAACGTTGGAATGTCCAGTTTGCGCCATTTTTTTACCTACAGCTGGGGGAAATTATTTTTTCAAAAATCTTGTTTCTTCAGCACGTAGAAGATCATAACTCTTTACGGATACATTTTCTTTATTATCTATGAACGGCCTTCTTAGGAAAGTTAGCGGAGTGATTTTCCGTTCGTTACCATCTGCTTGTTATTTAACCCATAACTGAGAGGAGAAGAGATGAATTTATGCAACAGAGCATTAATGTGAAAGTGAACGCAGCAGACTAGACCGGTACTTGAACTCGGTTCTCCGATTCCAGTTACACTACCCACACATTCATCCCTAGAGGGGAACACAAATTTGAAAAGACTCTTAACGCTGTTAAAAGTGATCAGAAGTTTGTTAGTTTGTTTAACGGCACATCAACTCCTTAATGGTCATTTAATGCCGAAATTTAATTTTCTTGTGAGCATTAGTAATTTATTTTATAAAAATGTATTGTTGGTAATAATTTTTTTTTAATTTTTCTTTTACTATGAAAATGTGTTGCTATAATTTTTATTATAAATATGTATTCTTATACTTTCATAGTGTTTTGACCCCAGTTTGGGGATTAATTATTTCCCCAGAGCTTGGACCCTAATAGGAGCTACCACTCTTGGCTAGGGTAGAGCTAAGAACAACAGCAATTAAGAGGTGGTTTCACACTACTAAAAACTTCCCAATTAGAGTTCTTGTTGCCGGATGTAGTTAATCGTCATACCCAGGACGGTAATCAGAAGTATTTTGGAAGATAAGTTGTTTCAAAAGATATACACTTTTGTGATTCATTTTTAGAGATTTGCCGATTTTTTTTCCTTCTTATCAGAGAGGTGCTAAACCATGAAAATCTTAGTCTTTTACAGGCCAGCATTGTCCTGTTTGAATAGGTTAGTTTCAATTTAGCTCGTCCTACAGAAAAAAGAAAAGAAAGTAACACAACAGACAGATAGAAAGTCAGCCAAACAAACGAAAACTAAAATAAAATAAAACATTTGAAAATTATTTTGCTACTAGGAAAGTGAGATATTTCGCTTCTGCTCTCTGTCCAACCTCACCACCAAACAAAACAAAACAAAACAAAAAAAATCCTGGGGCGTTATTTGTCACCCAGTGTTGTTAATTGCATTGTGGGTAACGCGCTGGGATTAACACCGTGACAAGTAAAAGCCGAGGTTAGAGCTGGCCCGGTGACCGCCGGGGCGGAGATGGCCGGAAAGTCACGAAGGTAACTAAGTGACAGAAGCAATAGCTGATTAACAGTGAAGTGGGGAAGCCGGCTTGATTCTTTTGAGGTGCCTGTTACGAATAAGTTGCACGTACCTTCTACCATCAATCGTCAAACAAAGGATAAATGAAAAGATTGAAGGTGAGACAAAGGCAAGAAAAGTAGAAATGGTTGAAGGAGATCTTAAAGCGGCAGACTTGGAGATACTTGAAAACTTTCTGAGTATGTGCGTGTGTGTATGTATCTATGTGTACGTGTTTGCAGTATAAAGAAGCTATTGACAACAAATACACCTGCTTACAAATCCTTAGCGAGTTGTCATCACTTTTTTTTTTATTAATCAGCGCCCCCGTATTTTTGGGGGGCTTTTTTTTTGTTGTTTTTGGTTTGTGTTTTTTAATTTTTTTTTTTTTTTGCTGTTGCATCAATTATTTAGTATTTTTCCTAATTTTTGTCTTTTCATTTTTTTCTTGAATTTCTTTTTCTGTGTGTGTGTGTGTGTCTGTGTGTGTGTGTGTGAGTGTGTATGTGTGTGTGCGATCAATCGAACAATTTAATCCAATTTTGACCCCTAGTTTTCTTGCACTGACTGTGTGTAAATACACACCTATCTCAACCACCAACCTATATTTGACCTTAGAATAGAGAGATTACAATATAACTGCAAATTTACAGCCTGCCTAACCATACGATCCTGTGGCATGTACTGGTTAAGCAGTCGTACAAGGAAGACAATATTCCAAGATATGGGATGCGAATTCAAGTTTTATAGCTATGTTACTTCGCTATTTCTAAATCACAGTTCTTACTTTACCAATCAAAAAGGAATCCGACCTAGAAATTTCAGATTAAAAGCAACAATAAATTGAAGAAAAGACTTGTCAAAAATTTATTTAAAAAAATACCTCAGAATTCAAAATTATTTCAGACTATTCATCTTCTATGCGTCCTGCCTGTTCGGGACGTGAGCGATCATGACTCTTCACAACTTCCTATCCGTTGTCGCTCTTAGCTATATTTATCTTATTACTATCCCTCTCAACCCTGTTCTGTCATCCATTTACACGAGGTCGTTAGGCAGATTAATTGCTGTTTCTCTCTGAACCTCTTACCTTCAATATGTCCTTGAGTGTCAAATTTTCCAAGCCTTCTTTCCTGATTATGCATTCTAGAAATTTCAACTTTCTGAGGTCGTAAAACCGAACAATATAAGTTGAAGATTTGGAATAGACTACAGATTTGTGCACTTTCAAGGCATTGGCTTCTGTGGCTGAATTGGTTTATACGTCGTCCATGAAAAACAAACTTCTGAAAATGGGATGCAGGTTATGTCATAAGTAATTTATTAATCATATTTCACGCTATTTACTTTAAAGGTAGGAATCTGTGATTAAAAAAAGAAAGAAATAAGATCAAAACCGATGTCAAAAAATTAATAATAATAATAATATCATGCATGGCTCTCGTGGCATCTGATCTTGATTCGAGATGTTCGTTTTGTCCCGATGAATTAAAATGGGCTATGGTGAATATGTCGTTCAGTGCCACAGATTTGCTGGTCATTTGCTTGACCTTATGATGTCCACGGAGGTGGGGGATGCATAATACAATGCATCGTGAAAGGAATAAGATGAAGAGCATCATGGCGGATGTCGAGAGGGATGTTTCCTTTATAAGTTTGAAGGATGTGTCAACCAAGGCGACCTGGGGATCATATCTCGATATCTGGGATCACCCACAATTGGAGACCGTCTGAGTGAACTGAGCTGCCTCGCCTTAAGGTATTTCTAACGGCACCCCCACATGCAATGTTATGCGCTGCTTTAATCAAAGCCTATGACCATACCGCGCATATTTGGCTGTTATGCATGTGCCCGATATACCTTTATCAGCCAAGGAAAAAATCGAGTAACTGTTATTGATCTTTTCAGTATTTAATTGTGCTTTCTTGCTAACTATTTGTCTGGAGTAGTGTGAAACGTCAACTGAAGAAGAAGAAGAGGGGGGAATCTTACCTCTTACTGAGTAAAGTATTCCCAAGAATGTGTGCAAAAGAAACAAAGTAGAGATAGTGATGAAACATTAGTTGACAGGTTCAGTTCTTCTAGAGGAGATTGTATGGAAGTTATAGAATTGTTTTGTGCAAAAAAATAAGCAGTTGGCCGTGTGCTGTGTACCCGGCAAACTGTAGTCAAGCCTTATCATCTAATCATCTTCTTAAATGGTCTTGGTATATCGAGACTTTTCTATGGATATCATGCATGGCGTCAAACCTGTTCAGAAATATCTAAACTATCAGCTGTATACAACCGTTTTCCAAGACCAATGATTAAAAATGGTTTTGAGCGAGTGACACCTGTCGGTCTTGACAAACATCATCTTTCTTCAAATATTACGCTACACAATCACAAAGAACTGTACTGAATACCGTCCTGGGTAAGACGATAAACTACATCCAGCAGCAAGGCCTCTGATCGGGAGGTTTTGAGGAGTGTGGGACCACCTCTTATTTGCTGGTGTTCACAGGTCCACTCTGACCCATTGGGTGGTAGCACCTGTTAGGGTCCCAGCTATGTGCAAATAGTTAACCCTCCAAGCTGGGGTCAAAACACTATGAAAGTGTAAAAATAGGTTTTAATACCAGAAGTACTTTGTAAAAAACTTTTACCAGCAATACATTTTTTTTTTAAATATTACCAGCAATAAAAATTTTGTCGGTACTAAAAAACCCCATTCAGGTTGAAATGCCGTAGAACAAACCAAACCAAACCAAATATGTACCGAATAAAAGAAACCCCAATATTTGAGGACTTCCAACAAATGGATAGCATGTAATTCGAAAAGGACATAATCAAGATGTAGATATAACATACTACTTTTAAAAGGTTAGGAAGAAAACTCCTATCAATCCTGGAAAGAGCGATAACAACTGAAGAAATCTATTTTCCCGAAAAAAATGTTTTAAAAGAAAGATTTTAAAAATTTCAACCGACAGCAGTATTGCTCGGTCATGAATAGCTAATGTTTTCTTATAAGGAAACGGTTAATATTACAAATTCTAACAATTACCATTTGCTTCGCTCTTAGGAATATAGAAAAACATGAAAATCAAAAGAATATCAGAGGGAATTACAATAATCTTCCTTTTCTCATTATCCAGAATAGATTTCTGGTTAGTGGTTAATTTCCTTTTATTTTTTTCTTATTTATTCCATTTAGCAAACATTTTAGTAGAAATACTGACTTTTTATGTCTCTTTTGTGTACACCGACATTTTTCTAAAGCTTAGAAAATCACAGAACAATACATATCAATGAACTAGCGTTTTAAATAAAGGTAATATGGTAGTGGGATGCCATCTACGTATATTTTTTAGTCCAATTATAGAAGAGACAAGTCAAGATGGCGGTGCTATAGAAACGGCGACTTCCCGGCTGTCGCCTTGTTTGTCTTAGTATTTGTTTTCCTCTTGACAGTGTCGTAAGAGGTTCAACTCATAAGAAACTGCGCCATCCTCATCTCTTTCTCTCCCTCTCTCTTCCCATTCTCTTTCTCTCTTACCATTTTCTGTCTCTCTCTGTCTCTGTTTGTCTGTCTGTCTCTCTACGTCTATCTCTCTTTAGCGTCGTGAAAATCCACTTGTGTTGCTTTCACTCCCTGTCACCAAACTGTCTACGATTGGTCTGGTAATAAAACCCACAAACATACCCGGAACAATGAGTCGGCCAAGTGCTTGGTTTACTTTAGGACAAAGAAAGAATGAAAGAGTCCATGATCGGAAAAATAGCTAAATAATGTTTGGAAATGACAGAAAAAAAAAAAACGTAAAAAGAGAAGAAGAAAAAAAGTGATGCGTGAAAAAGCAAGACACGAAAAAAAGAGAGGTATCAAAACTAAAAAATGGCTTCAGCAAATAAAAGAAATAAAAGGCGATAGAAATATAAAGCATGAAGAGACAATCAAACAAAAAAAGTTTTAAAAGATGCTTTCATCAACAACGATATTTGTGGATCTAATGTCTGTAAGCTATTTTATATAGTTTTTAACTTTTTTATGTACTGTGTCGCTTCAGGGCGCTGACAATCATGGCTCTCTACAACTTCCTATCCTTTGTCTCTCTAATTTTGTCTTCTTACTATCCTTGCTACTCCCCGGTCTACCATCCATTTACACAAGCTTTTAAGGCAGGTTACTCGCTGTTTCCCTCCTTCCTTTTTACCGTCAGCATGTTCTGTGAAGGTTAAGTTTTTCATGTCTTCTTTCCTCATTATGTTTCCCAAAAATTTCATCTCTCTCTTTCTGATTCTAACTACAAGTGTCTTTTTCGTAGCCATTTTCCATAAAAGTCCCGCTTTGCTCACATTTTCCATACATCGTTTTCTCAACAACCTTCTGTAGAAGCACATATCTGTGGCCTCAAGTCTCCTCTTCATCTATGTGGAAATTGTCCAGCATTCAATACCATATAAGTGGATTGATATTACATAGCTGTTCAACACTCTTTTCACTGTTTTCTAATGAAATCTTCCGGTTTCTTAATATCTGGTTTAGCTTTTGGAAGGCATCTTTTGTTATCCTAATGATCCTACGGATTTCTGTGTCATCTTTTCCAACGCCTGTTATAACACTTCCCAAGATTGTTAGATTTTTGTAATTTCTTTCTGATGTCTCCAATTCGTATCTTGAACTGTTCCTCTTGTTATCTTCTTACATTTGATGGTTAGTCTTTTATTTTCTTTTTTTTTTTCCTTTACTACCTTGTTTAGGAGTTCCCACAGTTGGCTTTCTGGGTCTGCCATAAACACGGTGTCATATGCGTATTTTATGTTGTTAAAAACGTGACCGTCAATAATAAATCCTGGTAAGACTTCTAGTTCGTTTAAGACTGTCTCTCTCTAAAGGTTAAATAAATCCGGTCAGAAGACACATCCTAGTCTGACGTCTCTTTCTATTTCCGTGCCTTTGCTCAGGTGGCTTGTTCTTAATAAACGTTCCGGATTATTCTAATCCTAGCAGTATAACCTGTCTTCGACTGGGTCATTCATTCTTGAAATTTTTGCCGTTCAGTTGAAGCAGCTTAACTTTAAAGTCACCCCACCCAAAATCAATGTTAGTAACAACAATTGGGTGCAATTGAGGCACATCTCTAAATGGGGGTGGGGTAACAATTTCAAGGGGGGGGCTGAAAAGAGCCGTTTTTGCGTTCTCAATCTTGCAAGGAAGGAACCTCTTCCATGGACTGTCATAATAATAATGTACAATAATATTTATTTATAATATAATTTTTTTATAATTCTAATAATCTTTTGCGTTAGATTTCAACACTCTAAATTGACTGTACGCTGTTTTTTACAGGCATTAAATTTTGCCTTTGATTTTTGCGCAAAGTGTAAAAAATCAGTTTTTTCGATTTTCACCTTCAAGGATGTAATTTTTTCCATTTTTTTTTTAATGGACTCAAAACTGGACTGAAGAATTATCCATCAAACAAAAAAAATCATCGAAATCGGATGAAAATTGTGGAAACGCATAAACAACATCCGATCACACATACATACACACACACACACATATTTTGAGAATTATAGATATAAATGTTTACCAAAGAAAGTAAATTTCCCTAGCAGTTCAAATAGATCAAAAGGTATACAGAAAATAAAACATTTTTATTATTTTATAACTGTTATTTCAAAACAATTTTCATGCACAATTATTATTATTTTTATAAAAAGATTTTTGAATTAATTCACAATGCATTAATTCACGATGCTTTAATTAAATCTTGGGTCGGAGTTCATTTATTGTTAAAGATAAAGAAAGTAACTTTTGAACAACCTTAAAAGACAACAGTCTGTAGCTTTTAAATTTTAACATAAACATCGGATAAAGAATATCGCTTTCGTTTCTCCGGGTCTACCGCCTACGTATTAACGGTTATCTCTGAATCTGTCTATCAAGATTTAGATAAGAATGACGAAGCTCAAGTTGTGGCTCTAGATATCTCGAAAGCCTTCGACAGGATTTGGCATGGTGGGCTTCTCTACAAACTCAAGGGTTATGATGTATCTTAATGAATATTTGTGTTTGATATGTCCCGGAAAGGGATATATTTGATGGAAGTAGCTAAGTGGTTTACGCTACTGTAACCGAGTAGAACTATCTAGCAGGTAGCAGTAATAGAACTCGTACTCGTCGTAGTCGCAGTCAATAGGTGTAGGCAATTGGCGTAGACAATAGGTGTAGGCAATTGGAATAGTCCAATGGGCGTCGTCGTCCACCTGTACCTTTACATTAGCCTGTATTTATGGCTGACACCAGCCAATCACATTCCTGTGAGGGGGAACTCAAGTGTATGCATATTCATTACATCAGTCTTAATCTTATTATTCCTAACAAATCGTGTAACGAAGGCTGTGTTGAACGGACACGATTCTAGTTTATTTCTCATTAATGTGGATATCCCTCAGGGCTATATCCTTGAACCTACATCGTTTCTTATCTTCATCAACGACCTTCCCAATGTCATCAGTTCCCAACTAGCAATTTATACTGATGACACAACTATTTACTTCTGTTTTAGTAGCAAGTTCAACAGGTCTGACAAAGTCAAACTGGCAACTTCTCATAAAAAGGATCTCCAATCAGTGATTAACTGGGACAAGGAATGGCCTGTAAACTTTAACGTCTCCAAAAAAAAACTGCTTTCATTTAATCACCATGGAGAACATTTTCTGCCTTCCATCAACATGGTTGATGGTAACCTCCAGGAGAGCAACTATTTGCGCCTTCTTGGGCCCACGTTTTCCACTGACATGAAGTAGAGTGATAATATTGAATCGACTTCTAGGTCTACTGCTAGTACAGTTGGTTCACTGTGTCGTACCAGACAATTTTTCTTGTCAGAATCCATCTTGCACATTTATAAATCTACCATTCACCCGGGATTTGAATATTGCTGATATGTGGTCTGATGCTCTGAGTATATATCTCGAGATTCTTAACAAAATTCAAAGAAAGGTCTATAATGTAATCGATTCTGATAGGGTATCTCAACTTCAGTCACTTTCTCACTGAATTGACGTGGCTTCACCCTATCTTTTTGTTGTAACTGAGTTATCAAAAACAACAGTAGAAAACAAGAATTGGTTTAACAAAAAGTTTATTACCTTTTGGTACAGGGAATCATGATATAGAATAGAAACTAAGTAAGAGATATGTTTAACCGTGAATGACTAATCGTTTGCAGCAAAAACTAATGTTGCTACTGCTCCTCCTGCTACTCCTCTTGACGTAGGAATATTTTCATGTCTTTTTTCATGTCCGTCGGCCGAGTCCAAACTTGTAGGGAAATATTCTCCCTCACAACACTTTTCTACAAATATTTTCATGGCAATTGTTCTGATCAGCTTTCCTCTTTGATGACTCGATTGTATGAATTTAAACGTGCTACTAGATTGGCAATTAGGCTTCACCATTTTACCGTTGAAGTATCTAGATGCAACCGTATTGTTCTATTTGAATAGTTTCGCACGTCTCGTTTATGCAACTACCTTCCGAAATCTTGTTTCCCTGACACCTAAAATCTTCAAAGATTTAAATGCAACTCCAGTCACCACCTTCTCTTTTTCTGAATCCTGTTCTTTTATTGTCCTTTCTCCTCACTAAAGTCTTCACATTTTCTTTCGTTCACTGTAACCCCCTTTGCGTCTTAGTGACATTCTCGCCTTGCTTGGGGGGAAATTATTAAAAAAAAATATATACTATGCAGCTCAAAATATTTTCCTTATCCGAAATGGTTGGTCATCTGATCTCTTCTTTGATCTAGCTCAAACAGCTTAATGGAGAAAAAACTGGCTTTTAACATTCAATACCGCCAAAAAAAACTTGTCACATTTCGTCATTACCGAATTGACCCTGAGTGTTCTCTAGTCGTAATGAATGATTGCACTCTCAATGGTGCTCCATACTTTGCATGTCTATTGAGCACCAATTCCCTTTGTATTCCATTTGTAAGAAGGATGTTCTATTTACCCAGCTTCTTCCTGAGAACGGCTACCTTGTGGAACAGGTTCCTAAGAGACTGTTTTCCTGATTACTACAATATTAATCTCTTCAAATATAGGGCCGAACGTTATCTATCCTCCATATTCTCATGATCTGCACTTACGTCCTCCTTGTATGTTCATCCAACAACCTGACTCAGTAAGCATCTACCTTGAGTGGCTCTTGGGCCTTGTATTGAAATTTTAGTTTAAAAAGTAATGATCCGAAATCGTTCAATGAGATAGTTGCATATATTCCTCACCAATGCCCGTGGTCAGTTAAAAATATGGATTTCCAGTGCTAATTTTCAAGAAAGGAGTTTCTCTCTACTTTGAAAGAGACTCCGTTATACGAAAAATTCTCATAAAAAGAGGTTCGCCTTTTTAAATTTGTGTTAGATTTTATAAATCTATAAATTACACAAGTTATAAATTACATGAGTTATAGATTAAAATGTGAATTGTGTGTTAGATTTAATTTGTCGTTGATGAAATGGACGAGAATTAAACGAAGCTTAAGAAAATCTGCACAATTTTCAACCTCATCCATGCGCCCTGATACACACCCGCACTCATCAAGATATGTGTGGTATGCTTGATGAACAGAAAAAAAAAGGGGCTTGGTTGGCGACATGATGGTTGCATGTGAAGATAGAGACCCGTAAAAGGTGCCGCAAGGGAAATAAATTAAAAAATCAAAAGGTATGAGATAAAGAAGTGATAAGTTGGCGCTTCCATAAGCGCGCACCCACGAACCGCCAATGCCCTTTGGTCTGGCACCTGATCTTCTTGTTTGGTTGGATCCATTTAAATTGCGCGCGCATATACACGCACCTATACACACTTACATTCGCACACATAAACAAACCCATCCAAGCACTCGTTCGCGGACATAATGCACACACACACACACACACACACACACACATACATATATATATATATATATATATATATATATATATATATATATGAAGTTACGTGTACTTGCTCATACACATACAAGTATTATATGCAGATATATCTTTTACAAACACAAAACACACATATATATATATATATATATATATATATATATATATATATATATATATATATATATATATATATATATATATATATATATATATATATAGTGGATATGCGTAATAGATATCGGCTCAGAAGGAGAAATCGGAGAGCCGAGTTCGAATTCCAGTTAAGTTCGCTACAATAACTTACGCTCAAATCCCATTGGGAAAGGTAAAACTCGATCTATTCTCCCTGTTTTGTTTTTTTTTAACATTATATCTGACTTTAGCTTTTTGACAAATCTATGTCTTTCCAATCGTTGATTTTTCTTTGTCAATTTGGTATAATATGTATATTTATATACGATTATTTTTTTATTCCTTTATGTCGCACATTCTTGGTTTTAGCCTTTATTATTGGTCTCTTTGAATTCTCGTCAAGTTCATTGCATTCACTTACGTGCAAATACCCTTAGGAAAGGTATGAAACCATCTCTTCTCCCCCAGTTATGGGTTAAGTAGCAGGACAGACTGGCTCCTATAGCCTTGGTTGGCAAGTAGTCTACTGCAGAATGAAACGTCAACTTACTTTAGGAAAATCTTCTGCCTTGTCAGCCATGAATCGAAAGAGACGTTAACCCCCATGTGTGTATAACATATGTCACTTAGCTGAATTGGTGAATGCATGTATTTGAGAAGACAGGCTTCTTTTCTTTTTTTTAATGTAAATTTACGTCTACCGGCCTGTGCATTTTCGAGAGCCTTAATAAATAAAAAATGCCGGAAATGAAGCCACTTTTAGGCCTGGCCTGCTTTAGATTGTCGTGCCATGGAAAGCTTTCACAGTCAAACAAGGTCCACTTACACCATTTAAGAAATGCAGTGATATTTCGAAGCCCATATATGCTGACTTTATTTGGATATCTGAATCGTAAATAAAGTAATTTCTAAGAAATTAATGAACTTATGTTTATGATCAGATATTATTTCTTATTACTTGTTTAGAAACAGGGATGTCTACTTACAAAAGTGAACTCTTTTAATATATATATATGTATGTGTGTGTGTGTGTGTGTGTGTGTGTGTGTGTGTGTGTGTGTGTGTGTGCAAGTTTCATTAAATATGACAGACAAGGTATTTTGCTAAAGTTATTTATATAATTTCTCATGTGATCTTATAGTTTTTTCTTTTCAGTAGATAAATTATATAAAAACTGTCCAAACGTTTTTCCGAGCGCTTTCGGCTATACATTTAGCCATTTTCAAGGTTGAAATATACTAACTGTTAACTAGAAATAGATATTTATATGTATGTATTTATATAATGTTTAATTTTCAAACCACAGTCAAGATATTGTCCATGTTCATATGATATATATATATATATATATATATATATATATATATATATATATATATATATATATATATATATATATATATATATCCGACGTACCTTACAGGACTCAGCCACGAAAAAGTTTTACCGACCAGGTATAGTCTCAACAGTACCTTTAAGCGAAATCCTTCTCGTCAGATTTACCTCGAAATCCTCATATCTGTTCAGTTTCGTATCCAAACGTAAACAAACGAGTATTCCGTCTGGTAGATAAAAGTAAATAAATAAATATAGTGTTTAATAAATATATGGAGCTTCTACTTAAATATGAGTATCCACTAAAAATAACATTTGAAGTGATACAATCCACTGGGTTAATAAATAAAAAAATCCATGACTTCTTTAGCAATGTATACAAAACTGGGCAGATGTAATGATTTCGAGGAATCTATGACGGGAAAAAATTTCGCTTATAATCGCTGTTCAGACCTTGCTTTATCGTATATATATATATATATATATATATATATATATATATATATATAAAGTATTGCCTATAAATAATATGTATAGACGCATTCTTTAATGGATACTTTTTCGACTTAATTTTTCCTAAGAAATTGTAAGTATTCGACAATCTACTTTCAGCAGTTGAATCTGTGGTCTTTCAAGACTATAATGCAAATGGCGATATCATGTGAACACAGCACGAGCAGAGATACAGAACTGAACGTATCGTGATACCGGAAGTAAGGCAGGCAAATGTTATGAGCCGCTCGAGGAAACATAGAATTAACTGCTTTTATTGATAAAAGAACTAAATTTGGTCAAAATAAATTTATAAATTTAGGGACATTAAAATCGTTATCAGTATTTGGTAAGACTCCATTGCTCTATTTTGACTGAAAGAAAAGCTCATTTCTATTTCTCACCATTCTCACCCTCTCTCTCTCTCTCTCTCTCTCTCTCTCTCTCTCTCTATATATATATATATATATATATATATATATATATATATTACTTAAATGTTATTTTTAGTGGATACTCGTATTTGAACAGACGCTCCATCTATATATTAAACAGTATATTTCATTATTTCCTTTTAACGGCTGGAAGATTTGAGAAGTTTCCTAAGAGAAAAATATGCGTTCTCCGGCAGGATTCGAACCCGGGTTTCCCTAGGGGAAATCATCCTTAGATCTGATGTGTGTTGATCTCTCAGTTGTAGAGCGTGTCAAAGACAAAACAAAGAGGAAAATGCCTTTAAACACAGATTTTTCTCTGACTCTTGAAATAAACATACCTGCTCAATTTCATATCCTTACATAAACAAAGCAATTTCTAACGAAATGGATACATATATATATATATATATATATAAAGACATTTTTATGTTTATACGTTCTTTTTATAGATACAAATATTTAAGTAAATGCTCTGTTTATAATAAACAGTATTAACAACATTTACCGGCCTGAATGTCCGAGAAATTTTCATAAAAAATATGCGTCCTCCGACAGAAATCGAACCTATATCCTATATGGAACCGTCATATAACATGACGTGCCTTACCGATTTAAAATCGACTTTGCTAACCGAAACGCTCCTCTATGGCTAAATTATTATAAATAGGGCATTTACTTAGATATTTGTATCTATAAAAAGAACGTATAAACATAAAAAATGCCTTAAAATAATTGTCGGGCTTTGTCCATTTCATAATATATATATATATATATATATATGTGTGTGTGTGTGTAAATATATGTATCTTGAATTAAAATATATATGCGTATGACTTCAGAAAGGAACATTTTTTAAACTCTTGACTATAGGCCGGAAGTATGCGGTAAATAATCACAAATCAAAAATGAAAATTTCTGTTGTTAATAAAGGGGTACGGGATTTTGTCTAAAGAAATCGAGTCAAAAATGTGAAACTCCCGCACAGCCAATCCAAATTGATTTCTTTTTAATTTTTATTTTTTTAGCAAAGATAGGCGCTCTTTTAATGCTATTGTTTACCCAATACAAAGCCCAAGAGCCACTGAATGTAGAGGGTTACTGAATGGAGTTTTTTTATGGGCGTAAGACTTGTAGATTATGAAGATATATAGGCTAAATAATTTGAAGAGCTTAAGATTGTAGTGATCGAAAACGCATCCTCAGGCGTCTGTTCCACAGAGAAGCTGCCCTTGGTAAGAAGCTGGAAGTTCATTCTTACCAATAGAAGACGAAGGGAATGAGGATTGTTCGCTACTGTGTACATGGAATGGTGACTCCTTGCTGTAAATGCCTCAGTTGATGGAATACGGGAATGCAACATGTTCTGATGACGTTTTCCAGGGAAATAACGATAGAGTAACGATAGACTTGCAGCGTTTCGTCTGTGGGGAAAGGTGTTTTAAGGTGGAAAATAATTCATCAGCTACAAGGCCGCCTAGGCACTTTTGAACAATGACAAGGCTAGAAAGAGGGGACATCTCCAGACCAGATATGGCATCATTACTCCATTTTGGACTCTGATCTGATCCTTGTAAAGATAGAGTATAACTGAAAGAATCAGTTGCTTTCCGACGCGGTATAGGGTTTCTGTTTGTACAATTTGCTTGTTTTACTAACCGAACTATGGTAATGAGTGTACTTCTTTAGAAAATCGTAATAATACGATTCAGAGCTATAAGTTTTTATTCCTATTTTTAAAAACAGATAAATTTCAATCTATTTCTATTTTTGTGACTATACGTAAAGTTATGAAGTTATAGCAAAAAGTATTTACCAACCCATTGTTCTAGATATATAAAAAGTACTGTAGAATATAACGTTGGAATATAAAATCTTTTTATAATAATAAACTAAAAAGCAATCATAATATTTACGTCTGTAACTTTCATAATGTTTGTGAAGTCTTGTTGAACTGTATTATTAATTGTATATTCTTTTTGTGCTTGCAGACTCTGTGGCTGCTTCTAACTACGGTGGGTGTTTCCCCATGAGCGGACAAGTGATGGTACAAGGTAAAGGAACTGTACCGTTGACCCAGCTAAATGTAGGAGATGAGGTTCTTGCAATGAACCCGGACGGCAAATTGGTTTACAGCGAAGTCATCGCCTTCCTCGACATAAAGAATGATACCAGTGGCCATTTTTACAGGATTGAGACTGAAAGTGGTCACAAGGTACACCTGACCGGCAAACACCTTATCTACTCTTCTGATACGAACCGGACCTCTTTCGTCCTCGACTCTATAGATTCTCGATTTGAAGCCATATACGCAGACCACGCCCAAGTCGGGGATTTCTTAATCACCACTCGTGGAAAGTCAGGTGTTCGCGCTTCAGCAATTCGTTCCGTGAAACTGGTAACCAAACAAGGAATGGTAGCCCCTCTTACGAAAACTGGGACGATCGTCGTCGATGGGGTCGTCGTCTCCTGTTACGCATTTATTAATAGTGATTACATCGCGCATGCGTCTTTCTCCGTCCTGAGAGGATTGCACGACTTTTACAGTTACCTGCCCTTCGTCAGTTGGCCAGAGACCGCGATCGCCTCGTACGCGATCGACGGTATGCATTGGTATGCGAAACTCTTATTTAAGATTGCACCCTATTTTATGGGCAGGGACTTGTTGTATATGAACGACTAAAAAACAAAAGAAAAATACAGCAAATAGACAAAAAAAAGGACAATTTTCACCATTTAAAAAAAGAACAATACAATTCGAACTACATATAGTGATTAAATAAACACTGAAATAAACAAAGGATAAATATTTGCTAAAAAGACTTCTAAAAATGACAATGAGGATAAAGAAGAATTTTAAAATATGCGTTTGGCATCTTCCGTTTTGCATTCACTTCTTTATACCATCTTTTCGTTACACACACAAACACACACACACACACAGATATATATATATATATATATATATATATATATATATATATATATATATATATATATATATATATATTATTTATATTATAGAGACACACCTGAGTTCTTTAAATATCTAATACTGGCACGGGAATAAAAATTATAAACACGTACACATACAGAACACAAAATGTTAAACAAATGTATTAAAAACTGTACGTATACAATATTCAGGAAGAAGACGTTTTTCGTGCTTACGCGCATTTACAGATAAGGCCAACAAAAACATATCTGCACAAACTGTTGTGGCAAAAAAAAAATGGCTACAAGAAACATGCAAGAGATTTTCGGTTGATTTTCTTCCGAATTCAAGATGGTTTCCTTTTTATAAACTAAAACTTTTTGTTTTAAACTAAACACAAAGAGAAACAATTACAAAAATGAACTATTAACTAGGAAAACATCAACACTTACACAAAAGAAAAACAGTTATTTATTCGATAAACATTCGTATTTTTAAGCTGATCAAACTGAAAAACGAATATTTTTGTCTTCTGGTCTTCCCGCTGCAGAACAAATTTTTTCTTTTTTCTTTGTTGCTGTTATCTTTTTTTATTATTTTATTTTGTTTGTACCTAATAATGTGTATGAAAATATGTGTTTATATATGTGTGTGTTTGTTTAGCACGTTTTTGTCTGTGTACACGCACACGAGATCGATTTTTGTCTTTGTTATGGCGGCAATATTTACACCTTTTTCGTTCATTAATGATGGGAAAATACAAGGGAAAGTCAAGGACCATGACAATGACAACTAGAAAACACTATCAAAATGTAATGTGTATGCATCATCACAATAAGAGCGCACACACGAACACACGGACACAAGTATGTAGCGTTACGTCACAATCGCGATGACGACAACGACGATGACAACCGTTTATTTCTCTTTATTTACGTTACACGTCCAGATATACTATTAAATATATGAGAAAAAAAAGACATTAACTGCCCAGACAGAGAATCACGTAAATGGAAAAGGATGCAGATATATACTTATACACGCATATATATATATATATATATATATATATATATATATATATATATATATATATATATATATATATATATATATATATATATATATATATATATATATATATATATATATATATATATATATATATATATATATATATATATATATATGTATATATATATGTGTGTGTGTGTGTGCTGATATCTATGTATACATATATGTGTGTGCACGCGTGCATAATATTATGAAGTTCTTCATTAGGAAATGAAGAAAAACGATTGGATACTAAATACAAATCTCTTTTTAATCAATTCACCCCCACCCCACCCCAAGCACGGCGATAATGCCATTAAGACGCACGGGCTGCTGGGAGTGAAGGAGAATGTCAAGATTTTAGAAGGAACTGGAAACCCAATCCTAAATAGGGAACAAGTGATAAACCTCTACTCCTGTTCAAAAGGCTGAGAAGGAGTGTGAACTGGACGATAGTTCGCCTATCTACTCCTATTGACGGAAAATAAATGAGTAAAAAATATATAGTAAATAAGTTTCGGAGTTTAGGTGAGACATCAGAAGTATAGAGTTGGATAGACTTTAGAAAGAACCGGAAACCCAATCTTAAACCGGAAACAAGGGATAAACCTCTATTCTTGTTCGAAAGATCGGGAAGGCGTGTGAATGTAAGAATAAAAAAAACGTCATTTTTAAGAAAAAATACAACAAGAAAGAAAACTGTACAAAACATCTAAAAAAATAATCTAAATAATTATCATAGAAGTTCTTTAAATTAATATTTTCATCTTTATTAAATTGGTTCCATTTTTTATTGGTTGCTCCTATCGATGCGTTCAGTACTCCTTAGCACTATCACAATTACTATCGTCTGTTAATATTTGCCATTCTCAAAATTGGAAGAGTTCACGATAGATATTCTTAGCGCACTATGAACTGTTCAAACTGAAAAGATGGCGAAATCCAACAATGATTCTGAGCGAGTTAGAGATACATATATATTGTGACGTGGTGCGGCAGTCAAGGGAACGTATCGACCAAAAGGTGGTGATCAAAACAAGGATTAGAAAGATACTCGTCTGAATAAATCATAGATTAATGACAATACGTCAGGGTAACTCAAATTGGTCATTGGTAACATTACATTCTCAGAAATTAGCGATATTATCATCTTCAGTTACAAGTTTAATCATTATTATTAATATTAAAATTCAATTTTGTTCAACTGAATTCCCTTAAAACATGCACACGATGCACAGAATGTTTCATGATACGTCAACATACAAGACATCTCATTGATTACAAATTAACACATGTTTTTATTTATATATAATCTGCATTTACACATCTGCAAATAATATACATACATATATATATATATATATATATATATATATATATATATATATATATATATATATATAGGACTATGAATTTTTGCAAAACTATGTTCTTCTATCACAAGTCGATGAACTTCTGTCCAAAAGTCATGAAAAAGGCATTTTTTTTTAGTTCCTGAAAAATTCAACCCAAACTAAAAATTAGATTTTACTACATATGCAACAAAGGTAAAATATCAAAATATTTCAGAAGCTTTATTTTTTCAATTTTCTAATGATTCAATTGGATATTACTTATATATTTTAGTACATTTAGTATTTTATAGCTATAGCATTTAGAAATAAACAAAAATTGCAAACTTACAGAAACTTTATTTTTCAATTTGCTAATGATGTAGTTATATACTATTTTACAAATTTCGTGTTGGAGGGTGACTTTTTTAATTAAACTTAAATTCTTCATTATCTTTTAACAAAAGTTCATCAAATTATGATACAGGAAATCAATTATCTTACAAAAAAGCCATAACCCTAATATATATATATATATATATATATATATATATATATATATATATATATATGTATATGTATGTATGTATATAAAATAAAAATAAAATCCAGGGTTTAAATGAGCAGCTCTGAATAGAGTCAACACCAAAACATGCTTCTGGCCTAAAAAGTGCTCCATGCCACAAGAAAATGGCAGAACTTTTGAATATTAATTTAAATAACCATGTCAGCAATGACTGGCCACTACTATTAGTTCATGTGCTTTCAATCATCAGGTAGCCAGTGGCATAGTGATGTTCTAAGCGCAGCTTAGATGTGGCACAAGGCCGAAAGTATGGGTCAACCAGTGAGGATTGGACTCACTACTCAATCGTAACTCATCTGGCAAGACAAGCTTTCTAACCATTACACCACGGCGAGGTACCCATGGCAGCCAGTGATATATAGGGTATTCATCTTATTACAAGTCACTTGTTACCTGATGATTGTGTGGAAGCACATGAAACTAATCCCAGCCATTGCCGACCTGATTATTTGAATTATATATATATATATATATATATATATATATATATATATATAAATATATATAGGAAAACTGTAATATTAGCCGACGCGTTTTGTCCAATGTAGACTTTTTCAAGGCAAAATTAATAAATTCATTTCGTTTTTGCCTTGAAAATGCCCACACTGGACGAAACGCGTTGGCTAATATTACAGTTTTCCCATTGTCTTTTACATTTATAAATATTGTCTTTTTCTACAGGTTAACTCTGAGAAATTTTTCATATATATATATAGATATAGATATAGCAAGTTAGTTTTATAGTGTATACTCTTCTCGTGCTAGATAGACATATATCTTTTCCATCGTGTGGGCAGATGAAATGGTCTTAAACTCGATTCATAATAGGAAGTTGCATGTATATTTTACAGATAAAACATTTCTCATAAGTTATTTATCCAGACTCCCACTCCAACTGGAATGTGTCACAAGGCTGAGCGCGAGTTCCATACATAGATTTGACAAGAGGTTAAAAAAAAGTCCATCCTCCTTGCCACTCGCCTTTTTGAAAATGTCTCAGATGTTAGGGATTAACTCTAGCCCCCTCACGATGGGAAGGTACTGTTTGGGAAAACGGACTCTTTGGGCTTCGTTTTGTGTCTCTAATGCATTTTAACACAACGTAACTTCCATTGGCAACGTGCACTAGAATGACATTGAATCATAAATGTTCGTAAATTCAAGTCAAAGAACAAAGTTAACTGAGTTTGAATCAAGATAGAAATACGTAAAGGAATTACTATTTGCGACAATGTCTCATTAATGTTTACACTATGATTAGTTTCTTAGAACTTTTATTTAAAAAAGCCAAATTACGAATATGTTTCTTTTAACATTGGAAATATTGCTTTTTCGACAGCCGATACAAATGAGAAAATATTGATGGCTGGTATCAGGACTGAGTCAGAATTGACTGACGAGGGTTGGCACAAGAAAAGAGAAATGTCTGTTTTGTGTAGCACTAGTGGAATGGTCTGGGAACATTTTTTCTTACGTCTTAATCCCGAAAATACGTCCAGAAAAATAACGCAATTCATCTTTTCACATAATTTTTCACCGTGTGCATACAATTTAAAGACATCAAGAATAATTTCCTCATGAAGTCGCATACACACTGCATATAGACATGCACTTTCATTTTTACATTTAGATTACATGTTTTTGTAACTAAGAATTAAAGAATTGACCCGTATACTATTTAAAGCAAAACATTTATCTGCATGGACAATGTATATATCAATCGTGTATCTTTTCAAATGCCTAAAACTAGACAAGTAATATCTGAAACTCCTGACTTTAAGTTTTTTTCTTCTTCCGTATTATTTCATGTGAAATAATCGGCCAGAACTGAAACCAATGAAAGGTTTTTGTTGTTATCGTTGTTGTTGTTATTACCGTATATGCGTATATAGCAATTCATCTTGTTTATAGTTGAACAATATATATATATATATATATATATATATATATATATATATATATATATATATATATTTGTGTGTGTGTATGTGTGTCTGTGCATTTAAAGAAAATGAAAACAGAAAGAAAAATGAAGAAGAGGAAATTGCGAATAGTTCCGATCAGAAACGGAAAGATACGGAAGGAAAAAATAAACTTTGTAATTCGGGAAACTTCCGTAACTATATTCACAACATGTGTAAAAATATTGTCGAATGACTAAAAAATGTCGCAAAAATGTTATTGTGTGGAGCGTGTGCGTCTACATTTCAACACCCAAACAGGGTTTTTTTCATTACTATATACTGTTATACATACACACACACTCTCACACACACGGAGACACGCACACGCGTAGATATGTAAGGATAGATGCACATACACGCACAAACACACGCACACATATATATGTGAGGAATCTTATTAGAGCGCATATATATAAGGATATTTGTGAATCTATCTTGCATATGTTTGAATCTATTCGATAGATAGATAGATAGATAGATAGATAGATAGATAGATAGATAGATAGATAGATAGATAGATGAATACAAACTAAATATATGATAAATTACATAGGGAACGTTTAAGTTTCAACATGTTTCACTTTTATTTAAGCTTCATCAAAAATCTTTTGGACAAATCACCAAAATTTCACCAAAAATTTCCGAAGAAGCTTAAATAAAAGCAAAACGTTAAATTTATAAACGTTTCCTATTTGTCCTTATTTTATCATATATATATATATATATATATATACATTCATATATGTGTGCATGTGTGTTTTTACATATATTTATATGTGTGTGTGTGTGTGTTTGCAAGTCAATCAGTATATAGTAAGTTTTGTATATATGTGTCTGCATGTGTGTGAATGCATATACGTACCTATATTTAGTTCGCATCGTGTTGCTATTTGTGTCCGCGCTTTAATTAAGAATTTGCGAAAAGAAGTCGTTTAAATTGATTATATTTCTTTTCTCTCTCTTCTTAAACACGACATTCTTAATCTTATTCTTCATATACCTCTGCTTCATTTATTTAAATACGGAAAATATTTGTACTGCTTAGTTGTGTATGCTTTTTCTTCATTTTTTAATCCCTTGTTACATTCCAATGTTTTTTGTTGTTGTTTTTTGTTTTTTTTCTTTATTTTATTGAAAGCTTTCTCATTAATTTTCTATAACAACTAATCCAAACAGTGATATCGTATGTTTTAACTTAATTTTTCTCGTCTTTTTCTTGATATGAAAACAAAACAACAAAAAAAATATATATTTCACATTTTTCTTCTTACTCCCTGCCACCGGCTTCCATAATTTTCTCATGAATGTTGAATCGACAATCTGTTTTTTTTTTTTTAATGTTATATGCCAACTGCTTTCTATTTTTATTTCTATATTTGTGTATCCACGTGGCTCAATGGTTTAATAGTTTTTCTTTTGTTTTCCAAGAGTCGTTTAAAAAAAAAAAAAAAATTAACATTCCTTCCATCTTCTGCTTATCTCGTCCTGTCTTTTGTTTATGGCGGGAAAATATGACGAGTACATTTCAGAAAAAAAAAGTATAAAACAAAAGTAATATATATAAGGAATTCACGTAACAGAAGATATATATTATGTATTATATATATTGATGAAAAGTACAAATTTATTGTATATAAGCAAAAATACATAAAACTATGTGTCCTTTCACGCAAGAAAAAAATATCCACTTTCGAAATAAATACATTGGATAAACTACGCTATACAAAGAGACATGAATTATTAAACAACAGACAAAAACACACAATTACACACACTGGTAGATTTTGTTAGAAGTAAGTCAGAATTAGTTAATACATTTTCAAATGTGCTTATAATTTAGTAGCATATATAAAATCGGGTTCAGTTTAGCACCGTTTAAAATTTTGATTGTGTCCCAAAATATATACTACTAACTCATGTTGATAATTTTTAAATTTACTTTATATCTTTTTTAAACTGCATTAAAAAGAAATTAAAACTTCTTCTTTATTTAAAAAAAGTGACTTTAATTTATTGACAATGATGTTTTGGTAATAATAAACAAAAACAAATAAATATTACTAAACGTTTTTACTCACCCTCTCACCAACACAAACAATTTTTTTTTTTTTTAATTTAGAAGCAAAAGAAATTGAATATCTATTTTAATGCGCTGAGTTGCAAGTGTTGTTTTTCTATTTTTCTAAAATTCTTTGCAGTCCTTGTGACAAAGAATTCAACATTCCATTTTTGAGGCGCGGGTTCTGTCTACGTCTCTTATGTTCGTTACATGATTGTTTTTTTTTTTCTTTTTTTTGCATTTACTTACTATTTTTACAAGTGACATTGATGATAATTTTTCACTGGATTTGATTATTAAATATTATCGAATAATAAAATGAAATATCTTATAAAACTGTAAACATTTCAGACGGTGAAAAAGAATTCTCGCCGTTTGACCAATCATTTTATTTAACAAAAATAAAACAAAATCATAATTCTAGCCTGGCAGTAAACACGGAGACCTCAGTCAAGTCTTTCACAACCAATGTCTACTGAGGTCAGTCCATTGGTGAATTTGTTCCCTAAAACTGCGATGTTTAATCCAAAACTTAACTGTTACTACTGCGTTGAAAAAAAAACGAGTCCAGTAAACTCGTATATTTGTAAAAAACAGCAATATGAAATTGTTAAAATAATCACCTTGTTCGGTCTGCCATCGATTTGTTGTGAAAGTCTTATTGACGTAAAAACAAGGCTTCTGCAAATGAAACCTAAAAAAAGGTATTAAAGAATGAGAAACAGAAAATTCAGTTCGAATGTTAATCATATTTGCAATATTGAAACTCAAATTTTCTAAACTTCTCTTCTGCGATTTAAAAAAAATAACATAATTAAATTTTGGTTGTTAACTTCAAAGTTGTTTAATACTCTCAAATATTATCAATCCCAACTAAGAACGCAACCACTGAAAATGGCCACCCCATTGGTCAATAATAAAACATAGAAACGCAGTAACTGACCAGGCATACTTGATTTATTTTCCAAAAAAGACCTCAGACAAGATTCGTATATTTAAATTTTAACAACTTTGTTAACAGCTCTCGAAGCACAATCCATAGTCTCCATTCCCTATACAACTACTTCTCTCTGGTTAGGGATGTCCTGGCCTGTTTCATAGTTAAGAAAAAAAAACTTATTGACTGAGAAACACCTAGCACTAGGGTTGCCAACCGTCCATTATTGACCTCTTTCCTTGTTTCTTTGTTTTCATTTGGAAGGTAAAAACAATGTCATTTTCAATTGCATTGTGTCTCTGCAGGAATTAAATTAAAACTTACTATTTATATATATATATATCCTTTGTTATAAACCGACAGAGTTGGCAACCCTATTTAGCTCCTTCCAGCTAGGTTTCAACTTGTCTATTTTATTGTCCGGCATATCATTACCTATTTTCTTCATATCTTGTTTATACCGCTCTCTCTTCTTTCTCTTCTTCTATAGCCTGGTATTCATCCTGTCTATTTTATAGTGTAGTATATCATTGTCTATTTCATAGCTTGGTTATACCATTGTCTGTTATATAGTCTGGTAATACCACCGCCTATTGTATGGCCAAATACGCCATTGTCTACCCTACAGTCCCGGTACACCATGGCAAGATTGACCGCTCCGAAATTAAAATACACTTCAATACTTAAACTTTTGTTTCTCTTTATTTCATATATATTTCTTTTTTCTTTTCTTTTTTTAAACATTTCACCCCAAGCAAGGCGATAATGCCAGTAGGCCGCATGGAGTTACAAGGAGTTGGAGAGATTGAGAAGACTTTAGTGGAGAGAAGTGAGGAAAAGGGCAACAAAGGAACAGGATTCAGGAAGACTAGGTTCACTGCATCGTGCGGGTCAATTTTTCTCTCCAGAATTTATCTTACAATATCCATGTCTAGCTTTCGTCCATGCTTAAAACATTGCTGCCACATATGGTCCGGTGCCCCTGCTATTTACCGTGATCTCCAGAATAAAATCCAAAGAAGAATCAGCAATATTATTGGCCTTGATCTGGTGGCTCGGCTTCAGTCACTTTTCCACCGCCGTAAGGTTGCCCCTCTGTGTCTTTTCTACAAATACTTTTAAACTTTAATACTTCGTTATGGTACCTAGACTTTTTAAATGTAAGCGCAGTACTAGAGTGTCGTCAAGATCTAATCAATTTACACTTGAGCTGGCTACATGTAACTGGATATTTTATGCTAAGAGTTTTATTTTCTCGCACTCCTCGCTTGTGGGACTCCCTTCCGGCTCCATGTTTTCCAGCCAACTTTAATCTGTAGAAATTTAAATGCAATGTCAATCGTTATCTTGTCCTCCTGATTACTCTTTCCTCTTCCCGCTGATTATTAATATTTCTGTTCCTAATTCTTCCACACCCAGTGACCCCTTCTGTCTTAGTGGCTTTACTGCCTTAAAAAAAGACAGAAAATGACGATTGATGTTACAATTAAATTTTTTAAAATTATAGGTGGCAGTGAAGCAAGAAAACACAGGCGATAAGTGCAAGAAAAATCTAGTTAATTCAACAGTAAAATGGTGAGTCCTATGTGGCACCATTTACCAAGGCAAAAAGAAAAGAAAGGAAAGAAAAAAAGGAAAAGAGAGGCGAGACCCAAAGCGTGGATGATAAGTAGGACACCCACGGCTATGGATAAAGGATATTTTGATAAGTAACAAATGGCGAAGAGTGTCATTACAATGGCAGGGAATTTCTGAGTGGATAAAGGAATCGGGTGTGTTCTGGCGACGGGCTGGTGTTATCGGGGATACATAAACAAACCGCTAATGCGGGAAGACATCTGATTAAGCAAACCACAGACTGACTAGCCAAAGAAAAATCCAATTGAAAATGTTATTTTGATAATTGACAAAACACAGGTGAACTACAGGGCTTTGGATAGATATGAAAAATTAATTGCGTCAAAGCCACACACGAGGTGGAGGCTGACCGTTTTCTTTCAACAGAACATCTTTGGCCTGCGATAATAAAACTATGTAATCAGTAATGTTCACCAAAGAGTGACTGGAAACCTAGAAATGTTTCTTTTCGAGGCGACGGTCTGGCCGTGTTAAATAGACCACCCATTCTGATAATTAGCGATAATCTGACTGACGATGTCCAGATGAGACCGGGGTAAAATAATTTTTTTTTTAGCGAGATATATTTTTTTTCCTGAAACAAAGCCGCGGGATCGTACACGCCCGACTAGACATCATTGGTCGAGTGGTGATCACGTGACGCAAGGAGGAAGCTGTCACCGCCCATTTAGAGGATAGGTATGAGAGGTTGCTACGAAGAAGTGGGGAGGGCAGTTCACGCCCCTCTGAAGTATGGTGAGAAGGTGGGAGTAAGAGAGGGCTCCCCAAAATGGAAAGAAGTGGAAAATTCCTAACCAAAAATAAGAGAAGTGGATAGGTATTTAGAATTATCGAGGAACCCCCGGCGCTGACAAACCCACCCCGGTTTTGGTCGGCGTCCATATAAGCAAGGCCGCAGCGAGCAGAAATCAGTTCGAGTTCAGTTCCAGTTCGAGTTCCAGAGTTGAGTTCGGGAGAGACAGTTCCCAGAGTCAGTCTCCAGTGAAGCCTCGCATCGGCTGACCAAGATTCGCACAATTTCCGGACTCCTCTTCAATCCAAGAACAATTATTTTGAAGAGCGACTTAGATCCAGACCACCAAAATAAGTTTTTTCGACTTTCGCCCGAAGTCACACCGAAAAACCAATTTCTTAAAGAGCAAACAACTTGAAGTGTTAAAACTCGCCTAACGGAAAACAACGTGTCACAATCCATAGAACGGGCCGGGAGATAGACGCAGTCCTATGTATCCAACAACTAGACATAAAGTTTGTTATCCTTTTTTTGATACCTTGAATTTTTGAGTTATCATTTTATTTTATTTTATGCATATTTGTGCGGTGTCACCCCCGTTTGAACCCGATTTGCATTACGGCCCCAACTACTGATTGATTTCGTCTGCCTAAGATCAATTCACAACGTGGGTAGGCAGACTGGAGATCAACGCAGTTACTTTGGTAACCAGACGTTGGAAGCGAGTTGGGAACGACGAGGCTGATGTCGAATCTAACCATATTCCCATCCGAATCACCAAAAGGTTAGAACGTCACATTTGGGTACCGCGACCGATACCAAGCCAGTTGGTCGTCACAGGACGAGACAACACGACTGACGCGACAGGGGGACGTCACGTTTGGAACGGCGACACCCGAACGAAGCAGCGAGGAGCGAGCGAAGGCTGGGTTTAGGGACGTCACACCTATTTGCCAATCCAGCAGGACACTTAAATTCATGCAACCGGAGCACCATGGTGGAAAGCGCATCAGAACAATTGCCATTAAAATATTTGTAGAAAATACAAAGGGAAATCACGTCACGTCGGTGAGAAAGTGACTGAAGCCGAGATGCCAGGTCAGGGTCGATTACATTACAGACCCTCCTTTGAATTTTGTCGAGAATCTCGAGCTATATAGTAGTAGCACCAGACCATATATAACAGCAATATTTAATGCCCGGATGAATGGTAGATTCATAAATGTACAAGATTCTAATGATTAGAACTGTCTGACACGACACAGTGAACCTACATTCCTAGCAGTAGACCATCAACTGATTCAATATAATCATAAGTGAAAAACGTGAATCCAAGAAGACGCAAAGTGTTACCCTCCTGGTGTTTAATAACAGCCATGTTGATGCAAGGCAGAAAAGATTCTCTGATTTTGTTTTTTTTTTTTTTTTGTATATCAGTGGAAGACACGGATCAACATTTTAGCATCTCTATCCCAAAGAAAAGAAAATAATTGAAGCTGATAAAA
Organism: Acanthosepion pharaonis; assembly: GCA_903632075.3. Lineage (NCBI taxonomy): Eukaryota > Metazoa > Mollusca > Cephalopoda > Sepiida > Sepiidae > Acanthosepion > Acanthosepion pharaonis. Next base: position 1,371,219 of record CAHIKZ030000269.1, read on the forward strand.
AAGATTTTTTAATCATTTCATCCCAAACAAGGCGATAAAGCTACTAAGCCGCAAGGGTTTACTGAGTGTGAAAGAAACTAAATTTTAAAAAAAGCGTTATTGAGGAGAGAGGACAATAAAAGGACGGGATCCAAAGAAACAGAAGACTGACGATTGACGTTGATTTAAAATTTTTAAAGATCGTTGTTGACAGAAAAGCTGAGATTTCCACAGATAATAAGTGCAAGAGAAGAAATTATTAGAATAGAATATATGCTCATATCTAGCAATTTCAACAGTAAAATGAGGGGACCTACCTGCCAATCTAGTACTGCGTTTAAATTCCTGAGGTCGAACTACTAATGTACATCAGAACAATTGCCATAAAACTATTTATCGAAAAGCCGCAGGAAAGCTACGTTACAGCGGTGAGAAAGGATTTAAGCTGAGATGCCAGGTCAGGACTGATAACACTGCAGATTCTTCTTTAGGTTCTGTCAAGAATCTCTATATACATATCAGATTCACCAGACTTTATGTGGCAACAATATTCAATACACGAACGAATGGTACTTATAAAATATTGTCGGGAATGACACAGTGAACCAACATACCTAACTGGAGACGTAGTAATTGATTAATTGATTTGATATAATTAGGTACACCAAAGAAAAGCGATAACTAAGGTTTGAAATACGTTTTTAAAAATGAAAAAAATCTTAAAGCTAATTAAAGTTGATTAAATTAACAATAAGCAAAACACTTTGTATTTGAAAGTGAATTTAAATTGATTGGAATGAGTTTTTATTATCAGTAAAAAGGCTAAAATCATCCATATTGACAAATCTGTCAATACAACGTAATTCTCTTTTTTTAAAAATCTTTCAAAAATAAAATATACTTTTCAGAAACTTTATTTGAGCAAGATTAGCTGATTTAAGGTTCAATTAATCCGATTTGAAATAAATATTACTTACTTTTAGTTCAAAATATCGCAGAAAGGCATTTTTATCACGGAGCAAGAAACATATCTCTTCCTTCGACATGCAGAGTCTCATATTCCATTCTCCTATTGCGTTCTCAGTTCTTTTTTAGAATATATGTACAAGGCTCGAAAGCAACTCAAGGTAGAGGTTTACAATGAGGTGTGTAAAATGAATATAAATGAATGTTTTTTGTTTTTTTTTAAGCATTTCACTCCAAGAAAGGCGGAGTGTCACTAGCACGCAAGGAGGTTACAGAAAGTAAAGAACTAAAGAGGCGTGTTTTGGGAGAGGATAAAGAGAAGGACGGGGAAAAAGGTCAAGGTATCAGAAGATGTCGATTGACATTACACTTGAATAAGCAAGTAAGAGGAAGAACAGACGGGAATTGCGAGAGAAAAAGCTGTTTGAGTAGAAGAGACGGTTACATTTAACATGTAGTCGGAAGTTAAGTTTATGAAGATAAATAAGATAGATAACGATTGACCCTTAACTTTAAGCTTAAGATTGGCGTGTTCAGAAAAGTATCCTCGCGGGAGTCTGTTCCACAAAATAGCAGTTCTTGAGAGAAAAAAATAAGTGTAACTTTCTCCTTACAATTAGAATACGGAGGGAATAAAGTTAATTCGGCTCCGTGGATGTAGCATGACATGTCCTAGCTATAAATGTCTGAACTAGTGGACCTCATATGAATATCTGCCATAGAAATAGCAATGAAGTAGCGATAGGGTTGCAACATGGCATCTGCAGAGTGGAGAATGAATTTTCCCTAACAAGACTGAGTAAACGATTTTAAACGCTACGAAAGCTAGAAAGTTAGAATTGGGCAAATTGAGCCTAGATATAACAGCAATGCTCCATTTTCGTTCGCATAAAGTATGACAGAAGACGTCAGGTATTTTCTGGAGCAACAGAATGACTCGACCAATTTCTTAGTATCTTTGGCAATGAATAGTATCACTTTAGGTCTGGAGAGAATTTGTACAAGCACTGACGTCTACTGGACTTCAAGTATATTTTCTCAATTCTGAATTGGCATCTAATAAATTTTCATCATTATATTTACGGTTTATACATGTGACTGAAATTTCTTCCCAATTCCTCCTCAAGTTAAAATTTCTCAAATAAGATTTGAAATAAATCTCCTGGAATTCAAAGGTGTACAAACCGCTTCTCGCCAGCCACATTTACCTTTAATATGGGGCGCGTGGATATATGTTATTGACCTCCTTTTTCGCCACAGTTAATGCAAAAGGTAAATAAGAAAAAAAAAATCAAGCTTTGTAAATATTTACTGGGCATGAATTGAGACCCCATTAGAATGAAATGTAAGTTTAAAGTTCATGGTTAGTAAAAATATTTAAGAATTTAAATCCTAATTTTAATGCTAGATCTGAGTGTATCATTGTTCTTTAGTGCTGAGGGAAGGAATGGAGGGAGACAGAGAGATTAAAGAATTTTCCGATCAGCAAGAGTTATAGAAGAATGTCAGAAAACTGAGGCCATGGGTAAGGGGCCCGCACACAGATCATGTACGTATATAATGTATATTACTGAAATGCAAATTCGAACATTTTTCGTAGAAGTTCCAATAGTTCATTACTGTCTTAAATACGATCAATATAGTTAACACATTCATCAATCAAAATTTTGAAAATATTTGACATGTATATATGTGTGCGTGCTTTGTGATTACAGGAACCAATACAAATTAATTGTTTAAAAAAATGCAAACATTAATAAATATTATTGCATACATGCATTTCTTAATATTTATATCAAAATTTTGTAATAAAATGTGTATGTAACAAAAACGTATGTGTAAATTTTGTCTTGTAGCTCTCAAACATCTGAACTTTATCGTATGTGGTTCTTACATTAAGCAAGTTGGGCCACCCATATTTTTGATACACTAAGTAATATTCGATGATTTAAAAAGCGATTACAATTTTAATAAAACCAAAACACATGAAAGTGGATTTTAAAATTTTCGTTATTCTTAAGATATATTAAATTAATTTATATTAAAATATATTAAACACTTTTCATTACATTGAATAAAAAATTGTTTTCATAGTTATTTAGAAAACGGTAAATAATAATTATTGCATTCTAGTTTTGATATTTCGATAATTTTGTAATTTTTGATAAAGTTTAAAAACTTTATCAAAAATTACAAAATTATAAGAAATTTATTACAAAATTTATTTTTTTATAAAATGGTAAATAAATCTTTATAAAAGGTAAATAATAAATCTTTATAAAAGTTAAATAATAAATATTGCACTTGCTTCACTGATCTTTATAATCTTGTAAATTATCATTGCTGGGGGAGTCAAAAGTGTATACAGTAATAGCGTGTCAAGGAAATAACTGTCCATTTGACACACCGTGTTTTGTTTTGTTTTGTTTTGTTTTTGTTTTTTGTTTTTTTTTTTCGTTTTTGTTTTTTACGAGCACAAAGAGTAAATATTGCCAAAAAAAATTATACTGTTCAACTGTCACTGACTTAAACTTTCTAGTCAATGAATGCCGGATGTTTCCTGTACGGAAACGACTAATTTTACAATTGCCATTAGATCTGACCGTAACGTGTTACACAAGTTAGACTTTGTATACCGGAAATGATCGACCTGAATTGATCGGCCGTGTAAGGTCATTCATTTCAAACTTTGACGTCAGAATTCAGACTTGCAGCGTATTTTCACATCTTTCTCTTACTGTCATGATATGCAATCGACCATATGGCAGGATGCTGAAAAGTTCTCAACCTGAAACACTTCCCAACATCTGAGTTTTTTTTTCTCACTCAGATCGATAGCTTCATGCATGATGCCAAACACGTTCCGAAACAGCTAAACTGCCTGCAGTATACAACAGTTTTCTCGGGTGTATTGTTTTAAAATGGCTTTGAACAGGTGAAGCTTGTAGGTTCTTATTAAGGAACATACGTCTTCGAACGTTGTGAACTGGCGCTAAAGAATCAGTAAGAATCACCAGATAACAAATACCACATTACTCAAGGACTTTCAATAACAGGAATAACTAAAATTGGCTATCACATGTAACTCAAAGAGAAAATAATGACATAAGATGTTGGCCTTCGACACTACTTCAAACAAAAGGCCAGGACGGAAACCCTCATCCATAATTGAAAGGATGATAACGGTAGACTTGAGAAACCTATTTTCTTGAACAATTGTTTCAAGGGAAGTATTTGATAAATTTCAACCGACGGTAGCGTTGGCAGCTTGGTCAATGAATACTGAATGTTTCCTTATAAGGAAACAGCTAATATTATCATTACCATCTCTCTACCCCGGTCTATTCATATATATCTATCTGTCTATATATCTATTGTTATATTTTTGTTCCCCAATAAAAATCGCCAAAACCACTCAAGGTAGAGGGTTACTGAATGATGCTAATGTAAGGGCGAAAAGTGGGTAAGTAAGAAGTGTATATTATGAGGATATGTAGGATAGATAACGATTAATCTTAGATGAAGAGGTTAAGGTGGTAGTTATCTAGTTATATTACCGTTATCATAGTTGAAACGAGTGTTTTTATACTTTAAAGTGACAGTTTGATGATAACTGCACTTTTGAATTTTTTTAAGAATTTCACCCCAAGCAAGACCAGAGTACTACTAGTACGCGGGGAGGTTTACAGAGAGTGAAAGTAAGAGAAAAGACTGGGTATAGCGGGGAGAGGGTTGAGGAAAGGATAAAAGATGAACGGGGTTTACAGAGAGTGAAAGTAAGAGAAAAGACTGGGTATAGCGGGGAGAGGGTTGAGGAAAGGATAAAAGATGAACGGGGTTTACAGAGAGTGAAAGTAAGAGAAAAGACTGGGTATAGCAGGGGAGAGGGTTGAGGAAAGGATAAAAGATGAACGAGGGTTTAGAGAGTGAAAGTAAGAGAAAAGACTGTGTATAAAGGGGAGAGGGTTGAGGAAAGGATAAAAGATGAACAGGGTTTACAGAGAGTGAAAGTAAGAGAAAAGACTGGGTATAGCGGGGAGAGGGTTGAGGAAAGGATAAAAGATGAACGGGGTTTACAGAGGTGAAAGTAAGAGAAAAGACTGGGTATAAAGGGGAGAGGGTTGAGGAAAGGATAAAAGATAAACGGGGTTTACAGAGAGTGAAAGTAAGAGAAAAGACTGGGTATAGCGGGGAGAGGGTTGAGGAAAGGATAAAAAAGATGAACGGGGTTTACAGAGAGTGAAAGTAAGAGAAAAGACTGGGTATAGCGGGGAGAGGGGTTGAGGAAAGGATAAAAGATGAACGGGGTTTACAGAGAGTGAAAGTAAGAGAAAAGACTGGGTATAGCGGGGAGAGGGTTGAGGAAAGGATAAAAGATGAACGGGGTTTACAGAGAGTGAAAGTAAGAGAAAAGACTGGGTATAGCGGGGAGAGGGTTGAGGAAAGGATAAAAGATGAACGGGGTTTACAGAGAGTGAAAGTAAGAGAAAAGACCGGGTATAGCGGGGAGAGGGCTGAGGAAAGGATAAAAGATAAACGAGGTTTACAGAGAGTGAAAGTAAGAGAAAAGACTGGGTATAGCGGGGGTGAGGAAATGACAACAAGAAGAACGAGGATCAAGGCATCAGACGTTGCATTTAAATTTTTGAAGATTGTAATTATTAGGGAAGCAAGTAAGAGGAAGGGAGTTCCAGTGTTGGGAAGTTCGAGAGAAGAAACTGTTGGAGTAGAAGTGACGGTTTCACTTAACTGTCTCAAGAGTAAAATGGCGGGACATAGATGCCAACCTAGTAGCTCGCTTAAATTCATTTAGTCGGAGCACCAGGAAAAATAACTCGTCAGAGCAGTTGCCATGAAATAAACCATGCCATGAGATGTACAGCGCCCACGTCTTGAAAGGACGCAGCATAGAAGAAAATAATATAGTCAACGAAGTGGAATGATAAAAGAATTTTTTTATATATATATTCAGTATCATGATGTCATTAAATGAAGGCTCGACAGGTCGCGAATGGTGTAACCAAATAAGTTCACGTTATGCGATGCTTCGGATATAGCCAGTTAATGCAAATATACATTCGAAGAACTAAAAATATTCACTGAGTAATTCTAATTTCGTGCTTTTCAAATGCGGTGCGAATTCATGCAAAAGGACGCTACAACCCAGACCGTCGGAACTCAATATAAGGCTTAGAATGAGGATTTCTCTCTTTCTCTCTCTACGACCGAATAAATTGATGATTATCAACCTGTGGTGGAGATATACCTCGCCGAAGCAAGAGAAGGCTAATTGTCTGTACATGTGTTTGTAGGCATCCTAGACCTGCGAGGCGAACTCTGGCAAATCTGTATTGAAGTGACACAGCGCATGTGTAGTAGTGCTGTAAGTATTGTTGGCTAGGGTCACCGTGAATATAATCAAGAAGGAAAGCTGTGTTCTTGTAAAACAACACCCCACATGTATCATGCACAACAAAAACGAGAGAAAAATAATCAAGCTCAGTGAACATTAATAAAATATTGTATTAACAATGATATACAAATATCAACAATAGTATAAAGAAAAGTTGCTTCCCTTTTCCGTAATAAAAAAGGGTAAGTTTAGCTAATTAATGTTGAGTACAATATTGAATGTTATTTAACTACAAAGTTCAATTGAAGTCTTAGCTAAATAAAGAATAATTCCACAGTGTTTTACCAGTGTAGAAAGATGTAATGTTCATGAGTGATATCAATAGGAATTAGTATGATTACTCGAATGAGTAATAATTAAGAATTAAAATGTCAATATAGCGCCGTGCCTTATTTTCCAAGAATTGAACTGCTACTGTTAGCCAACAGCCAGAGGGTTTTTATAGTTATGCATAGGCTCCAGTGAGCATGGCGCCAAAAATATAGAAAGATACTAAAATACGCGATTGGTCAGGAAATGGACCAATCCGTGATTTTAGAGAAAAATTGAAATTACGTGCGATGGCAAAATTGTCATATAATAAGTATCATATATTTATGAACCAATGACATTAAAGAAAGCGGAGATGTGGCACATGTAAGTGATCACCACACATGCGTTATCGGCGAGGACGAGGCTAACACAAGCGACTGATCTCAGTTTCTTGCCTGAGACCGAGGAAGGATAAAAAGAGCTGACTTTTTGTTTCGGGACTGTTTGTTCTTTGAGACTGGTGATGGTTATACCGGTGTTGCAAAGAATGAGCGATAATACTTACGTTTACGGTGTGCAGGAAACAGAGTCCCGAGCGAAGCGTTGTTCCGGTTTCCAGGTTAGCTGTCAGCGGGAGCAGATTCGAGTGGAAATTTACCACCCAATTTTCGTTTAAATATCACACAACCCCAAAGCAATGAGTTTTGTTTTGTTTTTCTTTTGCTGCTACTACCAATGCAGAAAATCATGAGCCCTTGAACAACCTCCATTTTTACATCGATCACCATCCAACTGATTATTACAGCAGAAGTTATCGATAACCAAAACGCATATCCATTTTTTTTTTTATATCCCCTCTGTATATTTTCTTCAAATTCATCTTACGTTTTTATAACGTAGGATATAAAGTATTTTTATCTGGGGACATTTATCATTTCTAAGACCAATAATGATAAAAATTAGCCGTTTTCATATAAAGGAAATATTCGAGATTCTTTGACCCAACATTTAGCGTTACTGTCGTTTGAAATTTATAAAATCCTATTGTTAAAATAGATTTTCAGAAAATTAGACTTCACAAGTTCACTAAATGTTATAGCTCTTTCTAGTATTTATGAAAGTTACCTTCCAAACATTTTGTTTTTGTCTTGTGGAAAGTAAACATCTTAATTGTATCATTATTTTTTCTCGCTACATGTGTAATCCATTTTTGTTGTTCCCGCTGTTGAAAGTGTTCAAGTAATATGGCTTAGGTCTTTGGTAGAGCTCTTCATGATTCTGTAGCGCCAGTCTACACAATATTTAAAACGAGTTGATTATTGATGCAAATTCTATACATTTTTGTGACACAATAGATAGATAGGAATAGGTTTAGATAGATAGATAGATAGATAGATAGATAGATAGATAGATAGATAGATAGATAGATGTTTGGATCAAGGAGTGGTTTCCAGTCACCTTATGCAAGACCTTAAATTCAGTCTTCCTTCTCCTATACTGATTTCCAACCAAGGCTAGAGTGTGCAGTCAGACATACTATTTAACACAATTAGATGAGAAGTGGGTCCATAGATTTCCTAAGGGCATCTGTGAGAAGTGAAAAAAAACTATTTCAGCTGGAATTTGAACTCAGCTCACTGATTCCACTTTACGTACCGATAACCGTTAGGCTACCCGCATCTTTCCAATCACCCGTAAAACAGTAAAACAGTATACTAATAAAAGTAGAACTAAAATTACTTATAACAACCAGGAACGTCATAACGAAGAGAATGAACAATCATACGAATTATGTTTGATCGTTTCAAGCCATACTTCGTGCACTCACTGACACCAACGGATAGATAGATAGATAGATAGAAATGAATAAGTTGAGATAGATAGATAGATAGATAGATAGATAGATAGATAGATAGATAGATATGAATAGGTTTAGATAGATAGATAGATAGATAGATAGATAGATAGATAGATAGATATGAATAAGTTGAGATAGATAGATGCACGGAGGATGGATGCGATCGACTTATTTATTCCGCTTTTTCATAAAGAATTTTTTGAAGGCCGAAATGATATTTCTCGTCTCGATCGCCAAATGCTCCCCCCCCAAAAGAAAAGAAACTTTTATTTCATCAGAGTCGGGATAAAACCTGGAGACTGAATCCTAATGAGAGAAGCGTGATACTTTCAAGTCTCATTCTTACCTCTTTATACAAATAAAAGTAGAACTTGTGTGTCAACGGGAATCATTTTTCATGAGGGAGAGGGACAAAATGATACATTTAAAAATAATATGGATATATAAATAAGGAGAAAAAAAGAGAGAAAAAGACTGACGGAAACAAATGAAAAAAAATTGAAGAAAATCATTCTTGGGGAAAGTGAATGAGAAAAAGAAATATGAATATTCAGGTAAATTTATAAAAAAATGGAATTGCTTTTTCTTTTTTTTTTTTTTTTTTTTTTTTTTATTTCAAACCATTAGGGTGAGATCTTTTTTCATTGTCTTACATTACCACCCGGATCTGCAAAGAAACGAAACTAATCAGTGCCGAAAAGAATAATGTACAGGAAATTATTCACATTTAGACGCGAAGTCGAAATAAAAGACAATAATTATGGAATTTATTGCATGTTTTCTGAAAGAAAAAAGTAGAAGGGTGAACAGAGAAAATCAAATCGGTTTTCGGTTATATCTTTTTCTTCTGGAAAACTGAGCATTAAACCATTTCGTATTTACTTATTATAAATACACATACACCCACCACACACACACACACCGCGCACACACACACAAATATAACCACACACAAAATACACAGACACACACATAAAGATACACGAGGAAGGTGCTAGAGATTTAATGACACCAGAAGAAAGACTGGGTGAATTAGAAATTCAAGAAAGAGGTAGGTTGTGACTGTTGAGACCAAAAAATTACTGGAGTCGGTAAGGATATCCGAGGATGATTAATCGAGATTTAATGATACTAGAAAGAACATTGGGTACATTCGGAATTTTTGGGAAGAAGTATGTTCATAATGTTGATAAAAAAATTATTACTGGAGTAGCTAAGGATTCAAGAGAAAGATGCTAGAGATTTAATGATACCAGAATCAAGATCGGTACCTTCGGAAAGAAGTGAATTGTAACTGTTGAGACAAAATGATTACTGGAGTTGGTAAAGATAACCCAGGATGGTTAATGGAGATTTAATGTTACCAGAATCAAGATCGGTACCTTAGGAAAGAAGTGAATTGTGACTGTTGAGACAAAATGATTACTGAAGTTGGTAAAGATAACCCAGGATGGTTAATGGAGATTTAATGTTACCAGAATCAAGATCTGTACCTTAGGAAAGAAGTGAATTGTGACTGTTGAGACAAAATGATTATTGGAGTTGGTAAAGATAACCCAGGATAGTAGAGACTGCTGATACGAAATCATTGATGAGGTCGTGAAGGCTACCTGAGGAAGGGACTAGAGATTCAATGATACCAGAATCAAGATAGGTAGCTTAGGAATTCGAGGGAGAGGTGAGTAGAGATTGTTTATAACAAATCATTGTTAATGTCATGAAGACTACTCGTTGAAGGTACTAGAGATTCAATGATACCAGAATCAACGAATTCAAGGGAGAGGAGTGTTAGTTCTGTTGATAACAAATCATTGATTTAATGATACCAGGATCAAGATAGGTAGCTTAGGAAGTCGAGGGAGAGGTGAGTTGTGACTGTTACTAACAAATCATTGCTGGAGTCAGGAAGGCTACCCGATAAAGGTACTAGAGATTTAATGATACCAGAATCAAGATAGGTACTTTAGGAAGTCGAGGGAGAGATGAGTTGTGACTTTTGATACCAAATGATTCCTGGAGTAGGAATGGCTACAGAAGATACTAGATATTTTATTATAACATAAGCAAGATTGGGTGAATTAGGAATTCGTGGAACAGGTGAATTGCAACTGTTGGGACCAAATCATTGCTGGAGTCGGTAAGGATACGCGAGGTAGATGATAAAAGTCTAATGATACCAGAAGCAAGATTGAATACATGGGGAATTCAAGGAGTATAAGAGTGTTGTTAAACCAATCAACCCGTGGAAGTCTCTAGAGATTTAATGATACAGAAGCAAGATTGGATATATGAGGAATTCGAGGAAGAGGTAAGTTACGACTTTTGATACCAAATCATTGCTGGAATCGGTAAGGATACTCGTGGAAGGTACTAGTGATTTAATCATACCAGAAGCAAGATTGAGTAGATTAAGAATTCGACGAATAGGTGAGTTTTGACTGTTGATAATAAATCTTTGGTGGATTCAGTATGGATATCCGAGGAATGTGCAAGTTATTTAATGATATCAGAACAAAATTGGATACATTAGGAATTTGAGGAAGAGGTTAGTTGTGACTGTTGATACTCAATCATTCCTGGAGTTGGTAAGGATATCCGAGGAAGCAGCTATAGATTTCATGATAGCAGAGGCAAAATTGGGTACATCAGAAATTCGAGGAAGATCTGAGTTGTGACCGTTGATACCAAATCAATGCTGATGTCGACAAGGATACCCGATGAAATCTGTATATATGTAATGACTAGCAGTAGAGCCCGGCGTTGCCCGGGGATGTAACAGTAAGAGATAGATCAAGTATCGACCATCATAAAGACTGAAAAATAAAATTGACAAAGATTATTGTTTAAGGTTGACGGACACACATGTCTTAATTAGTTTTTTTTTTTTTTTTTCAAATTGGTCAAACCCAAACTCAAACAAAAACATTGTTTTCAATCATTATGAGTCTACCAATTGAATAGAATTATAAACAATTGTCTTGTAAATGAAATTTTTAAATGATTCTGAATGTGATTATAAAGAAAAAAGTGTGCAAGACAATAAGAAACACTACCTGCCAAAAAAAAAGTGAAGTTTTGTTGAAATCGGTTGAAAAATGTAGGAAATCCGATCCCATATATAAACGAACATGCACGCGCGCGCACACACACACACACACACACTTAATCATGTTTTCAAATTGATTTCGTGCAAAAACAATTGTTTTTCCAATTTTTGGCGCTGTCAGAACCACCGCAAGGTAATTTTACGTAGTTCTGTGAAGTTTTGTTGAAATCGGTTGAAAAATGTAGCAAATCCGATCCAATATGTAAACGAACAGACACACACACACACACAACCTGGGTTTTATAATAAGTATGATACCAGAATCAAGACTGGATATATTAGGCATTCGAGGAAGTAGTGAATTCTGATACCATAGCTGGAATTTTTAAGGATACCCGAGTTATGTGCTAGAGATTTCATGATAGCAGAAGCAAAATTGGGAACATTAGATACCCAAGGAAAAGATTACTTGTGACTGTTGTTAACAAATAATTGATGGAGACGGTAAGGATACCCGAGGAAGTCTCTATAGATTTAATGATAGATGAAATATTGGGTACATTAGGAATTAGAGGAAGAGGTGAGTTGTGATTGTTGCTAGCAAATCATTGATGTTGCCGATAAGGTGCTAGAGATTTAATGATAGCAAAAGCAAGATTTGATGCATTAGGAATTCAAGGGAGAGGTTAGTTGTGACTGTTGATAGCAAATCATTGATGGAGTTGTTAAGGCTACCCTAGAAAATCTGTAGAGATTTAATAATACCAGAAGAAGACTGAATGCATTAGGAATTCGAGGAAGATATTTTGATTGTTGATACAAATCATTGCTGAAGTCAGTAAACGAGGAAGGTGTTCGTGATTTAATCAGAGCAGCAGCAAAATTGGGCACATTAGCAATTCAAGATCGTGGTTAATTTTGACTGTTGATATCAAATCATTGCTGGAGTCGGTATGTATACCCGAGGAAGATGCTAGGGTTTTAATGATAACAAAAGTAAAATTAGGTACTTTAGGAATTCGAGGAAGAGGTGAGTTTTGACTGTTGATACTAAATCATTTCTAAAGTTGGTAAGACTACCCAAGGAAATCTCTAGAGAATTAATGATACTAGAAGCAATATTGGATGCATTAAAAATTCAAGGAAAATGCGATTATCCAGTCCAGACCAAAAGGCCGAATTTGATATTCGAAATCATGCCAGATATTGAATTTCAAGTTCCCGTAGTTCATGTAGATCTGAAGGGAAGGATATATATATATAATATATATATATATATATATATATATATATATATATATATATATATTGATCTTGCTAGGGAGCTGAGGGAATTGTTGAGAATGAAGGTGACAGTTGTTCTAGTAGTTATTGGAGCACTGTGAATCGTCCCGAAGAGCCTAGAAAAAAGACCAGTGGGGAACTACTTAAATTGAATGGTCCTCTCCTAAAAATAGGGAATAATTTTTTTTAAATATGTTTTGTTGATGAGACCTTCCTCAGCTTACGGCATTTGTCAAAAATATTGATATTTTTTAATTATTTTAGAAGTTGGGGCTCTGTTCATAATATAAATACAGTATCATATGGACCCCATTTTGATTGGCAATGTTTGATTTTGGTCCAAAGTTGTGCTTCGTGATGGTGGCTTAATGATTTGCAATGACACAAAATATGATTAGTTTTAACTGAAAGATAAAAAAGGAAATATTATTGTAAGTGAATATGATAAATAGCATCATAGTACACAAAAGGGCGATCATGGCCCTCCACAATAAATCACTCGGCGTATATATTTATTATCCAAATTTAAATTTCTGTTTACTGACTAAATCCAAAGCAACAAATAACAACATGGTGACGTGGTTCAAGATCTGTCGCGATTTCATTTAATCACATCATTTTACGGGATCTGAAAGACACATTGAACATACCACTTTGCTGGATATATTCTTCTTTTATGTGTCGTATCTCCTTCGAAATACGAGAGCTCATGACTCTCGACAACTTCCTACCTGTTGTATCTACGAGTTATGTATTTTATTACTCGCCGTTTACCTCTGTCTCGCTTGCCTTCACTGTGCCCTGTGAGTGTCAAATTATCCAAGTTCTCTTTCTGCTTTATGTGTCCCTGAATTTTTAATTGTCCCTTTCTTATTCTAAGTAGAAGTATTTTTGTCCCAATTTTCTTTACAACTTCATCGTTACCCACATGTTTCGTCCATGGTATTCTCAGCATCTTTTTTATAGAGTCACGTCTTTCTGACTTATCACGTAAGAGGACTGATATTACATAGCAGTTCATCTTTTTTTTCTTTGTTTCTACTTATATTTTTCCGTTTCTTAATACTTTGTTTAGATTTAAAGAAGGATTGTAAAGTGTCAAATGTTAAAGCAACAAAAAACAGAAAGTTGTGGAGAGCCATAATTTACTTTATATTTACCTCAGTCACCCTCCACACACACACAGCGAAACGGTACTTATATCTTACGTTATGCTTATTATTTTTCAAGTAATTTTCTCCATGTTACGATTATTTTGTCCCACGTTAAGGCGATAAAGTCACTAAGACGCAAGGAGTTACTGAGAGTGACGGAAGCTAAGAAAACGTTACTGAGGAGAAATGATAATAAAAAGAACAGGATTCAAGGAGACAGAAGATGGCGATTGACGTTGTATTTAAATTTTTGAAGATCGTAGTTAACAAGAAATCAAAGAACCGAGGAGAGTTCCACACGAGAGAAGTGCGGGAGAAGAACATATTAGAATAGAACTTACAGTTACGTTTAACAATTTCAACAGTAAAAGGATTACAAAAAGGATTGGCGGAACGTTTATTTGAAGCAGCCAAAAGTTTGAAAATTTCCCACCGACATGGCTATTTCAAACGGGATTTCTATTTGGTACAAAAGAGCACAAACTGATATTCACCCGAGAAAATTTGTACTTTTAACACTCTTGTGTACCAAATACAATTATCGGCAAGATTAAATTATTTCTTTCAATTGAACCCCACCCCTACCCGAGAAGTGTGCTTATTTCGAACTAGACGCTTATTACTTTTCAAAGAGTTTTCTCCGCGGTACGATTAATTATTTGAATATAGAATTGAATAAAATGCAATTGTACATTTTTTTCAAAGAAATAAAGTTAATAAACGAAAAACGGAATTATGGCTCAACCCAATATAATGTCTTCTGTTTTATTAGTTGTTTAGTATACTCTTTTGTACCAAATAAAAAATGCCGTCTGGAATAATGATGCTAGTAGGAATTTAATTTGACAGATAGAAAATAAGCGTGCTGGTTTAAGCAAACGTTACGCTGAGAATTTTTGTGTAAGTTTAATAAACATATTAAACTTATACAAAAATTTAAACGTTCCGCCGAGAAATTTTGTATATTTAATAATATGGCAAGGTACTGAAACAATCTCGCTGCTATCATCGATTTCCTCTGCTATGTACAAATGTACTAGGTACAGTCCAGAAGTCATGAGAATTTTTCAAGAGACGTTTATCTATTTCAAAACGATACAAAACTCTAAACTCCTTCAATGTAGAACCTTCTGACTTCAATAATCTTGTGGCGATCCAACCACTCCTTGAAGTTCCCCTCATTGGCCCTCCTAAGTGAAGGTGTCAGGATCCTTTTCGGTGCTTTTTTTCATATCTCCCACGCCATCAAAACGTTAATCCATTACAATCTAATGATCATTTGTTAGGCTTCTGCGGTATTTTTGCCGAGATTAACACAAAGGTTTATTAGAAACTTATATATTGCATATATTAATTTAGGTACTTCCACTAATTCACTGAAAAGACAACATAGCAGGATGAAAAAAAAGGCCCCAAACTTAAATAAAAAAAACAAAATTTTATCGTTAAAACACTTATGACATTATTAAGACGAAAGACTAAAGTATTTTTTTATTTTATAAAATTTTTTAATCCTTTCTACCACGTTCGAAATTTTTTTTTTTTTCGTCAGCGGTGGGTCAACGATTACTATGGATATTTTAGCGTCTTTTTTCCGGTAAAATGACACATTGATTTGGAAATTCTTGCAAAAGTCAAATAATTATCGGATTTTAATGAAACTTTCAGAACTTATTCACAAATGAATTAAATTATTTTTTAAATTATTATTTTTAGAAAATCTGCTGCCACATTTACTTAATTTCGTGAAATTTATTAGTTAAAAGCAGGACTCCTTGGAGAATGTAAATCAACAATTTTTTTTTTAAATTTACTGATTTCCTCAAAATCTGCTCCGAATAGTAAAATCAAAAATGCAACAAAACTATGATATTATTTAATTAGATAAGCTTTTAATTGCCTTTATAAATAATGCATATTAAGGACATTATAGTTTTAAGAAAAAATGCTTTCGATTAATAATGAATTTTTACAAGAATTCATTTCATTTTTTTTATTTAAATTACAATAATTTATAAAGTTTCAAAAATCTTTTTAAAATTTTTCAAAAGTTTGATCGCGTTAGGTGATGTGATTAAGTGAAGACTATATTTACTAATCGAAAATCGAAACGCTTAATACAAATTATCACACACTAAGATTTTTAAAATAGGTTTTTGTGTATAAACGTTCTTATTAAAATGTCACGTGTTTTAAAGGTTGTCCCACCCCCGCCTTACGGAAAAAAAACTCATATAACTTTTATCGGCAGCGTGCACTTCGGCTCCACCGTACTTAACTATCAACAAGTTCGTCTGTCAACACGCCATAAAAACAAGATACCGTGGTTAAAAATGCTTGTATACAAAATTTTATACTATAAGTAATATTTGTTTCAAATTAGATTAATTTAAATTTAGATTTTCTAATTTTTCTCAAATAATGTATCAGAAGTACATATTCTATTTTTACAAGGTTTTTAAAACCGAGAATTAAGTTTTGTTTACAAATGTGTCAGATTGGCTGATTTATCGATTTTACTGAAAGAAAATCCATTCCAATCAATATAATTTCTGTTTGAAATACCCTAGAGTATTTTGCTTACTGAATGTTAAGTAAAGTTCATCTTTAGCTTTCAATTAAAGTCAAAATGAAAGTTTCAAGAAAGCTTTTTCATTTTTAAAATTCATTTTAAACCTTAGGTATCGCGAATTACTGGAGGTACCTAATTGATAAGTACGTAATTGCGCGCAAAAAAATACAAGTCTCTTCAGTATCGATATTTTAATTGCCCAATCAACCTCGATAAACAAATACTGCATTTATTATTTCATTATGCACAGATATATGCGCATGCCTACGTGCGATTTACAGAGAAACTGCTGTATGCCTTTAGATAGATTTGTTATTGCAATCTTTGTTTCTGAATATCCTATTGGTCCTAGGTAAGACGACATGGAAGAAGACCCGCCGGGCGGCCACAGCTGCTGTACCGCCATGTCGTGTGACGCGACATGAAAGATGTGGACATCAACACAGAGTCCTGAGAGAGTCTGGAAGCCATACGATCCGAATCGAGAAGAGCCCTGACCAAACACCTCAAGTCAGGGGAGGAGAAGCCGAGACAAGTCTTCACGGAAAGGCGGGCCTGCAGAAAGCAAAGTGACAGCTCCAACAAACCACAGACAGAACACATACGACCTCTGCAAAAGAGATTGTCACTCCTGCACCGGCCTCTACAGTCACAGACGTCAATGCACCAGCCAAGCATACAAGTAGGATGCTACCTATGGTCAACCCTGACCGACGGAAATATTGAAAAGAACTAAAGAAAAAGGAATGCAAACATACGTTGATTAAAATCTCTGCTATTAAATTGAAGGTTTACAATACACTTACGTTGGACTTGAAATATGGCGTTCAAGTAAAAGAAAAATGAAATTTAAATCAGTACAAAAAAAGCTATAATTATTAGCATAATAGCAGATCTTTTTCAAGATCTGTAGTTAATTTACCGAATATTCTGAATGCATCATATAAAAATATAGAACGCTAATACCTAAATGGTCTAGAATAAAAACGGCTTACCAACCTCCGTTTCAATAAGTCTTTCTCAAATTCACATCTTGTCAAGATAACTTCTCGTTGACGAGGCTTGCAATCGTCGTCCGTCTAATTAACTCTAGATGAGACTTGAGGTTATTTCCGCTCCGTGAGACAATAAGACATTGTCAGTTCTAGTGTTTTACATTGACATATTAGTTGACCGACAAATGTGAATCTACAAGCAACTCAGCAGAAACTGAACTCGCTGACGAGTATTTCTCTAACAAGGATTGTTCTTACGATTCATTCGGTTACGTCAGTTAGGTGACATAACCAAAAGCAAGAGAGCGGAAATAATAATAATAATAATTATTATTATTATTATTGTTATTATTATTATTATTATTTCTTTTGATTTCTGGTGTGTACACATTTCGTTCCGGGTCCCACCAAGAGACCTAAGGTTAGAAATGGCATCATGATATTTTCCACTGACCAATTAAAAAAAACACACAAAAATATTGGGTGTGGGCTGTACTCGTGAGAACAATCTGCAGGGACTGCCATATCAATAAGGAGGCACTTTTTTTTGTTGTTTGCGGTCTCTAATAACAATATCCGGGCGGTTGGCTTTGCTTGTTCTGTCTGTGTGTATTGTGTAGTCCCATAAAATTGTTACAGCTCCTATCTCCGTAACCGAGTCTGGGTGGTGTTCATACAAATTATTATTATTGCTATTATTATTATTATTATTATTATTATTATCGTCATCATTATTATTATTATCATCGTCATCTATATTATTATTATTATTACTAAGCTTGTTCAACAATACTTAGTATATAGTTAGCACTTGCTTTACGCGCTGCCATTGTCTCTAGATAAATAATAGACCATTCCGTTTTGATTATGAAGAAAGTTGAAAGAAAAAGATATTTCAGAGATGCTGTGTAGTTTTTGTGAAGGAAAGAAACAATCGTGCACTTAACGTCTGGTTCTGTGAAATGAATTAATTGTTTGATTTGTTTTATAATTTTTTTTTTTTTTGTTTGTTTTGTTTTTTTTGTTTTTTTTACGGCTTATCAATCTTTTTGCAGGTTATTTTTAAAATCAAAAAATATCTATGGGACTCTTTTGGAGATGATAATTTACAAGTCCTACTAATTAACCTTTGGCTAGGGGAAGAAGGTGTTAATTCACACCTTTTCCCAAGAGAATATAACGAAAGCGACTTAAATTGGAATTGGTCTCCGATTTCCCACTCTGATCTGTCATCCATGACACCACCCGCACATCCAAACTTACATCGTCTGGTATTCCCAAGCGTTCACCAATCTAGGTACTGGCCAGGCTCGAAGTTGCTTAACTTAAATAAGTATCAAATCGAAGAAGAAATTTTGTTAAGTCAACGGCCACCTAACTAAAGTGGTGCTCCAATAAAATCACCGTGGAGAAATAAATTAGAAATGAGATACCGGCATGAAGGGAGTCAAGTCCCTTAAGATTGTTACTGGTAAGGAGAAAACAATAATAAGGATATGGGATCTAAGGACATGGCATCAATATTATTCTTTTTTATGTGCTGTGTCCCTTCGGAACTTTTACGATCATGGCTCTCCACAATTTCCTGTCCTTTGTCTTTTTGTTATTTATTGCTTTGTTCCGGTAGCCATTTACTCAAACTCTCTAGGTATGTTATGCGTTGTTTTCCTCTGTCTATCTTGACTTTAATCTGGTCTCTTCCAGTCTACAAACAAATCTATTGAACTCTTTCATCTGTTTCTTTGTCTATCCATCAAATTTTCATCTACATTTGTCTCTATTTGTTTGTTTATTTCAGAAAGACCATTTCAAAAAAGCAGGGAATTTTTCATTTAGGAATTTGGTGCTACTTAATATTCCCGTTATCTCTATCAATAATAAGTACTTTGGCAAAATTCTGCGATAGCCACGTGGCTGATCTATAACTAATTTTTGCGTCAGCGGATATGCCTGCGTCCTTCTATGAATGCTAAATGATATTGGATTCGTATCTTCGTAATCGCCCCTATCACTTCCGTTACATAGGCACCTCCCTTTCTCTCTTTCTCCTTCTCTATCTCTTTACATATATATATATATATATATATATATATATATATATATATATATATATATATATATATATGTGTGTGTGTGTGTGTGAGAGAGAGAGAGAGAGAGAGAGAGAGGACAGTGTGCAATCTATATCTTTTTACTTTTCTTATGCATACAATTCCTTGCTAATGTAATGGGAGGAATTCAGTCATTTAATGTTATTTCCAATTTCTGCAATGTCTTGGACAAATTGTCCAGATGCGAAATTAATACGAATCCTCGCACAACCGTTCCCACAAAGTGTCAGATCTTTTCCTTCTTCACTTTGCTCCACCCCAGACGCATGCTACCGTCAGTCGATCAGCGATACACCAACCCTCTCCAATCCTAAATTAAATTCTTCTTTTACAGGACAAAATCAGGATCTTTTTTCTCCATTTCGTTCTTTTCCTTCAAATATATCTCATTTCTTCTTTTTCTTATACTTTTTAAATTCCCTTCAGTCTTGATCTTGCTTATTTTTTCTGTATGTTTTTATTGATTTTTTTTCTTCTTCTCGCTTAGATTTTCTTTGTGTTTCTTTTTCAAGGTCTCCTTAAATGTTTTTCGATTTTTCTTCTTTGTTGACTTCCAATTCTTACTAACATTAGCAGTGTCCTTTTTTTCTTTGGCTTACGGCCACGTCACGTTGAAACATTGGTTCCCGTACGACCAGCGAATTAAGCCTGATGATCATTACCTAGATGGATGAACCCTTGGAAATATCATGTGATGTAAGCCTTGGATGTGCGGGTGGTGTAATGGATAATGGCTTTAAATTGTTAATCGGCGAACCGAATTCCAATTCCATTTGTGTTCAATATATTCACTTACGCGCAAAATTATGAATCTAGCTCTTCTCCCCCACCCCATTCTCCACCAGCTATTAGTTAATTAGTAAGACTTGTATCATTAAATCAGTATTATCTCAAAGAAAATTTTTACAATCTGAAAAAAAAAATTCTGGTTTTAAATAACCTGCAAAGGGTTGATAACCTATAAAAATGAACGAACTAATCATACATTTTTTCTTTTATTATTATCTATTGTTCTTTTTCAGTTCCTTTTATGCTTTCTTCTTTTTCCTTTACCACTTTTTTCCTATTGTACATCATTTCTTCCTTTTCTCTTCATTAATTCATTCATTCTTCTTTCTTCCTTTCTTTTTTTTCTTTTCCTTTTCTTTTCTATTACTTTTTTCTGTTTTCTCTTTATTTCTTATGATGTTACCAATTCCTTTGTATCTTCTCTTTTACTTTCTCCTTCGACTCATCCGATTTTTCTGACAGAAATACAGTTCCTACTTTGAATGTGATAACACACCAGCTCGTTTCTTCCCACATAAACCACGAAAAACATTTAGGTATAACATCTAAATCCTTAAAAATGAAATAATAATTTTAGAACTCAGTAATAAACTGGAGAAAATGTCAATAAATCTTGATCAAAAAACAGCACAGAAGAACCAAACAATGTTATAATATCTTCATTAGACCATTCGGAGAATAACTAATCCTGAGCTGGAAAAATGACACAAGAAACGAAAAAGACGGAAGAGGAAAATGGAAGGGAAAATATTAAACAATTTATAAAAATATTTTTTTAAAAAAAATAGCTCCTTAAGAAACCAGTATCTTTGAAAATTGAAAAGGAAATTAATGAAGCCAATCAGCATAGATAATGTATTAAATATGGAGAAAGGCGAAGAATCACATCATCACACAATCAAAACCACTACAGAAGAAATGTCCTGGTCTCAAAAATATTTTAATCATATTTCAACCCTCACCACACTAAACTAAATATATGCACAGAAACAGACGCATCAATATGCGTCCAAGTTCGACTTGAAGATCCAAATCTGTCTTCAAACATAAACAATAATGAACCTACGGATGAGGAAATTAAGAAAACTATTAAAACAGTAAGGAATAATAATGCATCACTTGACATTGAAGCTGAACTTTTGAAAATGGCTTCTCCCTCAGTTCGACCACACGTTTCTCTATTTTATGAAAGAAGTCTAGAATAAGAAATGGGGTTTATTGGTCATTATTGCACTATGGAAACAAAAACTAACCCTCAAGATTCTAATACATACAGTGGTATCTAAACTGTATTCATTATGGTGAAAGTATTAATGAACATTGTAATAACTCGGTTCTCATCGATTTAACTCTTCGCAACTCAAGTTCTGTTCTGATAAGGGATGCAATGATGTTATATATATATCATCAAACAACTCGAAGAGATTGCGTACCTCTTTAATAGGAAACTGTATACCTGGTATGTCGACTTCACAACATCATATGACCACATCAATAGAGAATTCCTTTTCCCATCCATTAGAAACCGCCTTCCAAGTTCCGAATATACTTAATACATCAATAGAATACATGAACTATATCGATCTACATAATCTTACATGCCTGGCAAGAACCCCGTTACAGAAACATTTCAAACCTCATCGGGAGTACAACAAGGAGGGAATGAGAGTCCCTGGCTATTTAATCTTTTCCTAGACTATGCCCTGCGCATTTACAAGCACAGATGTGAAGAGATGGTCACTGATCATTTAAGTATTCCATACCACATCTCAAACGAATCTACAAATAGAATATAATGATCATGATTTCTCTCACAAGCCCAATGTACTGGTGATAAGGGGGAATCCGCCGATGATATAGGTATTAATAGTTGGGTTAAGAATAAGAATGATTGTGAAAGAAAATCTTCATCTCTACCAAGTGTTCCATTAAATAGGAATCAAGATAAACCTTTGCAAAACAGAAACTATGATCTGGAATTGGAATGAAAACTGTAATGGCACCTAACATGAATTTATCGTAAAAATTCAAGATGTGGAATTTGTAAATACCAAACACATTAAATACGCCGGTGTATAGATCACTTATAACAAATTTAGTATAAGAGATAAGGAAATTGAACATAGAATAGGTTGCGCTAGAGATAGTTTCGCCCAACACCACAAATCACTACTAAACCAAAACATCAACCTGAAAACACGAGTCGTATGCTTAAATAGCCTCGTAGGATCGAGACTTTCATATGGATGCCATACATACAACCCATATTCAAAGTGACAGCTCTATACAACCGCTTTCTAAAATCGATCATTAACAATGGTTTTGAGCGAGTGAAGCTTGTGGGTTTTAGTGACGACCCCACTTCTCCGAATCTTGTGAACTGGCGCTACAGAATCACAAAGAACTATACCGAATAGACGACCAAATAACTTGAAGACTTTCAACAGCTGTAATGGATATCATATGTAACGCGAAGAGAAAATAATGTCATAATCAAGATGTTATTCCACACTACTCCAAATAAAAGGTTAGGAAGGAAACCCCCATTAATACTGGAAGGAGAGATAACAGCTATTGGACTTGAGAAACATATTTTCCTGAAAAAGTGTTTCATAACGAGAAAAAAAAAGAGAAATGATTTTATAAATTTGAACTGAAAGCAGTACTGGCTGCCCGATCAATGAATGCCAAATGTTTCCTTATGGGGAAACGGTTAATACTGACATTATTATGACCACATTAACTTCTTCATAGGCTCCCTTTTTTACTCTTAATCGCCATCGTGCGTGACTTCTGATCTATACACTTCATTCTCCTTTCTGATTTCTTCAATATGAAGATATTTTCTGCTGTGCTTTTCATTCACCTCACTTCTTTTCCTGAATAGTCTCTTCGACTCGTTTTTTATTCTTTACTTTTATGTGTGGAATGCAAGGAGGTGTATTTTCAAAATCTGCAATAAATGGCGGTGCTAATAAAAGAGGATCGGAAATCATGTAACGGGTTAAAAAAAAATGTAAATTAATAAACGGGGTGCTCTGAATAGGTCCAGGGTGAGATCGGAAAATTTCTTCAATAAAAAAAAAAGATCCCTTATTGTCCATTAGGTAGCTAGGGGTAATTTTTCTGTTTTTCTGTTTTTTTGGGTTTTTTTTGGGGGGGGTTTGTTTTGTTTTGTTTTTTTTTGTTTGTTTATTGGGTTTTTCTGTTTTTTTGTTTGTTTTGTTTTGTTTTTGTTTTGTTTTTTGCTTCTATTCCTAGATTTATCATTATTATTATTATTATTATTATTATTAAAAGTACCCATGAAAATTTTACAGCTCCCTATTTTAATTTTCTGATGAATATTAATTAATTCTTCAGTTAATGATTGAAGAAATGCATGACGAGTTGTATGGCATTAAAGTATCCGTAGAAATTCCCGTGTCACCTCGTTAAATATTTGAGCTTTAACAAAATATTGCAATAACAATCATAAATATGAACGCTGGTCGTTATTTTAGGAAGTGGGTCCAAATGAAATGATATGAAATTAACAACTTTTCCATTTCATTGAAACAGCCGTTAAACACGTCTACCTTCCATTCTTTCTTTCTTTCATTTATTTTCTCACTGAAACCAAGTAGTATAGTTATTTATTTTTTCTACGCAACCAAAACGAAATAATCCATTGATGAGATTAAACATTTCTATCTTCCCTTATATCTTTCTTTTTAGCTAAATCTCTGTCTTACAAACATTTCTCTTAATAATAATTCAGCAGATAATCTTATTTTATTTATGGTGACTGGATTTTTGGTGATTGCCTTACTCAGTTTCCGTACTTCGAAACTGCGTGCTTGAAAAAATGACGCTTTTATCGTGGTTTTCAGCTGATATCAATATGTAGTATCTGTTCTCAGGCAGATAAACTACATTTCAGTTGTGTCTCTGTCTGCGGACAGAGAGCAACTGAAAATATTATTAAGAGGCGTACCTTCCTCATTGAACTTAAGAGGGTGGTAATACAGGTGTCAGCGCAACTGACAGCTACGGGAGTTGGGCTGTTTTGGGACTTAGTCCGGGTGCACACGCTCGGGCTCCCCACATAAAACTGACCTTGTGTCACATCCTGTCAATGTGGAACGACAGGAAAATACAATCACTTCTCGACCTTTTGGTTAAGATCAACGTGTAGTATCTGTTGTCATTGGCTTAATCTGCGAACTAACGAAGGGAGGGTCAAGCACAGTTTTAATAGGAATGTTATTATTTTGATGATTATTATTATTATTATCATTATTTTGATGATGATGATGATGATGATGATGATGATGATGATGTAAACACTGCTCTGCCATCCATTTAAGCAAGCTGGTTCGATAGGTTATTCACTGTTTCCCCTAATCGTTCCTGCAATCTTTCCTATGAGTAATAAATTTTCCAAGCTCCCTTTCCTCATTATGTTCTCTAGAAATTTGAACAATCTATTTATGATACTAAATATAAGTGTCTTTTTTGTTTCTCTTTTTCTCTAAAACATCGTCTTTGATCACATGTTCAAGTACATGGTATTCTTAGCATCCTTCTGTAGATGCAGATTTCTATCTCCTTACGTCTCTTCTTCATCTTTACGGTGATTTTCCAGCATTCACGACTACATCAGGTGACTGATATCACATAACAGTTCGTTACTCTTTTCTTTGTTTTACAAAAGTGGTAAATTCGTTTATCATCATTGTCTCTTTCCAAGTTATAAAGAACCGGAAACTGTCATAGAGGAATAGATCCCCACAAGAACGAACCACTCCACTTCGATGTTCTACATGCAGAGAAAGTCAGAAGTCACAGGGGTGGGGAATGGGTCACTGCAGATTAAATATAATGCCACCTGGTGAATTAGTCTGGCAATGGCATGAAGGCTTGCTTGTAATTTTGTCCAGATTAAAAGAGGTGCTGGACCATCGGC
Organism: Acanthosepion pharaonis; assembly: GCA_903632075.3. Classification (NCBI taxonomy): domain Eukaryota; kingdom Metazoa; phylum Mollusca; class Cephalopoda; order Sepiida; family Sepiidae; genus Acanthosepion; species Acanthosepion pharaonis. Next base: position 1,396,586 of record CAHIKZ030000269.1, read on the forward strand.
TGTTAGAAAATTAATGATACACCTGGATTAACAAAATGTCTCTTCAATGCCTTGTCGCAGTTGGGAATGGAGAAGAGAGTAAGTGAGCAAAACAATCTTCTATAACTACGTTACCTGTCGATGTAATAATAGCTAAAAGCTGTTATCTCCATAGACAACCTTGACAGGGGAGGAGGGGGGCGAATGATAAGAACATTTAACATATGTACACGTTTATGTTTGTAGTTTATGAAAGATCTGAAATGTTGAAGTCCTCCTCGACTTCCATCATGGACCCATCATGTTGCAAAAATTTTAAAATGAGTCCATTATTTGGGGAAATAAATATTCTCATCAGACAAAGTTTGATTTATATTTTCACACTTTTCTTCATTCATAAACATAAAAAACAAAAATCCCCCCCCCGGATCAACCCAAAGTGAACTGACATTTAAAAGAGAAGACCCTTCAGATTGGTTGAAGTTTTTTAAAAAATTATCAGTTTTTAATCGGTAACTCCAAAAAAGGGTTAGCAATTGTTCAGGGTGATGTCAATTGAATTGCAACATTAGGGGAGCGCCATTTTCTCGTTTTAATTTCGCGCATGAGCGTTGTTTGATTCTGTCAATGACAGAGTATAGTAGGGTCAGTTGGGCACCGTCTGTGAGAAAAAGAGCACCAGTTCGCAATTCACTCTGCCAGGCATTTGGAAACGGCATGTTATACTGCTTGGCATTCGCGCCGGAAGCTACAGTAAGTACATTTCAGAGTATTTGGATGTCAATCTGAAGACATCTGGTTCAGAATGAGTTGAATAAATCTAATTGTGATTACGAAGGTGTTTGGAATGATCACTAATGATGGCGACGTTATGCTTCCATTCATCTTCCCACAGGGCCTCACACTCAACATGGAGGCCTACATCAAGTTTCTTGAGGAGGGAGGGGAGTGCTGCCCTGAGTCAAAAGGTTGGTTGCTGCAAGACCCTATGTCTGGCAACAGGTCTCTGCACCATGCCACACAAGCAGGAGAACCCAATCATGACTGCCATAAATTTCTGACACATCACCCCTTACATCTGGGCACGTAACTCCCCTTGATTATTATGTGTGTGGGAGGACAGTTGAACGAGAGACCAACAAAATTTCTTGTAACACCAAAGATGAACTGAATGCAAAGATTATGGCAGCATTCACCAACTTAAACAAGGAGACCTTTCAGAAGAGATTTTTATCTTCACATTATGTCATTTGCAGTGGTGTGCACTAATATAAATCTACATAGGATGAAATTTGTTTGGCCTTAAAAAATATTGCGTCATCCGTGATTGCATCACATTTTTATCACGCCCAGACACAATTGTCTCGACTGTCGATTAGTTGTCCTATGGCCATCGTCTGCGATGGACGTTACTCCAAGGAAGCGTACGACAATTGTAACGTTACCAGTGAGCAAATAGACTGGCCCGGAAATTCTGATTTAAATCCAATCGAGAATCTGTTGTCAATCTGCAAGGAACGACTTCGTGGAATGGACAAACGATGTACTAACATATGCACTGGGTCATTTTTCATTGGAAAAATAAGAAAAAAAGGTAAATAATAACAGAATTATTTGTTTTGTTTCAATTAATTTGCACAAGGGTGTACATTTAATTAAGCATCTTAAGGCATATCGCCTTTTGTATCAGATTACCCCATATCCGGGTGAGAAAAAGTAAAGGAACAGATAGTCTTAAAGTGATTAACATTTAATATTTGGGTACATAACTCTTGCATGGGATAACTGCACGAAGCCTGGCATTACCAAACTGATGCATTTTTCATTTGTATGCTTTGAATCATAAGCAAATCCTTTCTTTCCACACACTTTTGCCTTTCCATCCCTTTGGTAAAGATTAACCTTGATCTCCCCAGTTGATAATACCATTTTCCAGAACATTTGTTGCTCATCTCTGTACTTCCTTGCAAATTTCAACCTGGATATTCCCATTCTTACTGCTGTGAGTGGTTTGCATCTTGTGGTATGGCCTCTATATTTCTGCTCTCAAAGTCTTCGAATAATGAATTGTAAAACCTTCACTCCTGCACTGGGGAAGTTTTTGGTGATGTCAATGACTGTTGTTTTGGTGTTTTTCCTTACAGCTTTCACAATGCTTCTGTCATCAACTGCTGTTGTTTTACTTGACTGACCTGTTCTATGTCGGTTTCTCAATACACCGATAGTTGTTTTCTTCTTCCAGACATTCCAAATTGTTGTGTTGACCATGTCCAATGTTTTTCCAAATGCTCTGATCGATTTTCCTTCTTTTCTCAGCTTCCAAATGACTGGCATTTTCTCCCATAGACAGCTATCTCGTCTTTATGCTGGTTTATCCTTTTTAACAAGAAATTCAGTCTTTACAGGTGAAACCCAAGGCTAAAACCAAGAGTATTCATTTAGGGCTATTTAATGATTAAACAATCAAACTAAAAGGCAACACTTGGGCAACAAGAAAAACTTGTCGGTCACGTGTTCTAATAGTTATGTTCACTTGAAAAATGGGTGGGTTCAAACAACAGGTAGTATGTCCTAAGTTGTTTAACACACCTAAATGTAAATACCAGGAAATAAAAGCTGAAATTCTGAACTCTTGTCTCATATTCATCTTTTGATCTTAAACCGAAATGTTTTCAGTGAAAAACAAAAACAAAGAAATTAGCCTTGCCAATCCAATACTTTTGGAGGGGAATATATATATATATATATATATATATATATATATATATATATATATATATATATTATAGGCCAAATATTTGGACAATCCAGTGGAGGAAATAATTAGTAAGTTTCATACCTACCTAGTAAGTTAGGAGCTTGAAACTATTTAATCCATTAGTGAATGGCGGTTAATTTTTAGTGAGAAGGTTGCCTAAAATCCGCCAGACGCAAGATTACCATTAGCCATCAAGGTAGATTAGGAGTTAAAATTTTAAGGAAACTTCATGCAGCAATAGGTCAATTCCGTTGTTACTATTATTAGTAGTAGTAGCAGTAATAGTGGTTTTATTATTGTTCAGGAAGAGAAACTGAAGTGATCTAGTAAATTAGTTAATTAAAAGCAAAGAAGTATACAAAACATAAATACGTGGAAAAACACGAAAGTAACATTAAATTGATTTAGTGATATTTACAATAAGAAATCTTGTTCATATAAAATTTGATGTAAAAGATTTTTATTTTTCTATCAAAGAGAATATATTAAATGAAACGATGGATTTGGCTAAAAAAAATATAATCATTTCTGAAGATTAAATCAATATAATAGAACAGTGTAGAAAATTAATATTATTCGATAATAAAAATTTATGAATAAAATATCAAAATTAAAATTTTGATGAAACTATGTCTCCTTATGAGAGTTCTTAAATTTGTTATTTAATAGGAATTTATATATTTTGTAAAAAAGATAGAATAATCTATAAAAAAAATAGGAATATATAAAGATAACGGCCTATTAATTAGAAAATATTTCATAGGTAGATTAATAAACATAACCAGAAAATAAATAAAAAATTCTAAAAAAGGTGAAAAAAACTTAAGATTCACAATTGATATAAAATGTAATAAAAGTAATAAATTTCTTGGATATAACTTAATTAATTGCACATAGAAATGATACAGAACACAAAATAAAACCTCTACATATATTAATGAACATTACATCCAACCAACCGGTTTTAAACAAGAATTTGGGGCGGGGGTAAGCACGGTCAAAATATTTAATATTTAAAAAAAAAGGAATATGAATTGAAATTTTAGAAAACGATAAAAAAATATTTCGAATTACTGTAAACGTAATTATATTTAGAATCAACCGTTTGGAACATATATATATATATATATATATATATATATATATATATATATATATATAACTATGTGTGTCTGTGTGTTGGGGAATGAACGTTTTCTATGGAGATTGAAAAATAAGGCTGTATATATGTATAAATACAGGTGTAAATATTTTATAAATTCATCTCAGGCACTGAGCAACAATAGCGAAGCTTCAAGCAAGAATCGATCGTACGACTAACGTTCTGCGAGAATTACTTACTGATGACCAGCAATTCGAAGTAGATATCTCGATGTAAATTCCTATAAAGAATGTATACACACACACACACATATATATATATATATATCCTCTCATATACACATACATATATATAATTTCTCGTTCTTTGCTAATCTCCATATCAATAACTGTATCTGTCAATCTACATAGATAGATGTACATTCATTTGCTCATCTCTAGCCTCCTGTGTTTTATATAAATTAGAAATGCACATTTATTATATATATATATATATATATATATATATATATATATATATATATATATATATATATATATATATATATATAATGCTTGTTAAACGATTTCGGTATTCTCGCTCGTCGTTTCTTTCTTCTTTTTTTTTTCGAATCTATTTTTTATCTCTATTTTTCCTTTCGGCTTTCGAGAGACATAAATTCCGAGAGGCGAAACTGATCCTCTGGCGATCAGATTTCTTCAACTGCATACGAACAGATAATTATACATTTTTGTCTGCCTGTCTTTTAAGGATCCCCGTTCGATCAGATGAACTTCAATTCCATCCAACTCCAACCCAAACAGAATAGATGAGAACTTCCTCTACTACTACGACTGCTCTTTTGAAACTTACTTTCCTTGCGCATGCTCATAAGAGCACGCTCACACTCAACCAATCAAATCCTGGTGCTGATTATTCAAATGAACCTTATTAAAAGTATTACACATCTTTCTCCTCTTTCTCCCTGACCTTTGGTACAGAAAAGGATTGGCGCAATTGGAATTTTTTCATTGTTTTTTTTTCTTTTTCAGTTTATTTTTATTTATAAATCAGTTTTATTGCTTTAGCTTTATTTTATTTTTTGTTTAACCATTTTTCTGTATATTTTAGTTGTTTTTATTTTTATCCTATTTTTCTTTGTTTTATAATTTTTATTTCATTTATATTCTTTGATTTGCTTTGTAGGTTTTTTGTTTGTGGTTTGTATATTTTTGGGGGGGGCGGGGTTCACATTTTATTTTTTTACTAGCTCCTTATTTTATTTATCCATAATTTTATCATTTCTGGAATTTTCCACTATTTCGTAACTGCCTAAAGAAAAAAAAAGCAATAATTAGGATCTGTTCCGAAGATCAAATCAGTCCAGGTCAGATCGGATATTAGAGAGGTCATTTTAATGTTAGGGTCCTAAATTGATACTCAGGGCTCAAATTGATATCGGACTATTCTAAATGGCTCCGGGGCAGAAACTGAGAAAAATGGCCGCTGTTATCTGACGCAGAATAATCACATATCTTTACCCCCAAATACTATCAGCATTTTTTATTGGCAACTAATCAATGCTTGATGCCATCTACTACTTCTTAGATGAACGTTGAAATCTTACCCAATTTTTGCTTTTACCATAATCATCGTAATCTACCGGATGTGAGCATGTCGATTATCATCATCCTTTTCTATAATCACTAAGATTTCTCTCAAGACAGCGTTATTTTAACGATATCAATTCCTCTATAATTGATGCATTAGAAATTCCTTTAGAGGGCACTTGAAAAAAATATGGAATATTTATTCTTAGCATGCTAGAATAAACGTTTTAATAAACTATATTGTGGTTAAAATAAAAAAAGACACGGCAGAAGTGTAAGTAGAAAACATTTATATTTGTTTTGTCAACGAGTATATTGCGGATGGAGTTTGGTAGTTCTCCTTGTGTGTTTAAATGAGACTAATTGAGCTATGGTCAGAATGATACAATGCAGGTTTTCTTATTAGGCATGTTGTAGTATATCCAATATAATTACTTATGAATTTGGTTTGAATTTGGATATACTGCAACATGACAAACTAGAAGACTTACTTAAAATCTCTCTGCCATAGCTTAAATAGATTTCATATACACGGTGGCCTACCAAATTCATTTCGCAGCATACTCGTTGATAATACAAATAAAATAGCATGTAAAAAAGGCAAATACATACATATATATATATATATGTGTGTGTGTGTGTGTGTGTGTGTGTGTGTGTGTGAATAAACACAAAAGGAAAACTTAGCCGATGCGTTTTATCAAGGCAAATATAGAATTTAATTTTGCAACAAGTATTTATTAAGCAAAAGTAAAAATGTTATTATTTTTAAATTCAATTTAAGAAACGCTCATAAATATTCATCAGTCTAACTAAAAAGCCAAGGTAAATTCCAGCAGATGCTCACTGAGGTAAATTAATAAACAAAAGTGACTAAGTGATGTTTTTGAATAGTGCTCTTTTACACATACATTCTCAGTTATGATATTTTCACACACACACACACACACACACAAACACACACACAAAACACACACACACACACATATATATATATATATATATATATATATATATATATGAGAGTACCTTCGAAATAAAATTCTATTGATTGTTCAGATTTTAGAAACTAACCGAGGACATTTCTGTACCACCTAGTAAATAGAAATATAACATTTCTGTATATTAAGATATTTTTATGTTTATACGTTCTTTTTATATATACAAATATTTAAGCTTATAATAAACAGTATTAACAACATTAACCGGCCTAAATGTCCAAGAAATTTTCATAGAAAATATTCGTCCCCCAACAGGTATCGAATCTGTATCCTATAGCCTGACGTGCTTTTACCGATTGAGCCACAGAGGATCGTTTCGGTTAGCAAGGTCGATTTTACTGTTTTTAAACTACAATTCTCCGTGATTTTCTCATGTACATTCATATTTGCTCGATGTGGATCCAAATGTAAATAAATGACGTCACACATTATGAAAGGGACAAAGTCCGACAATGATTTTAAGATATTTTTTATGTTTATACGTTCTTTTTTTTTTCTATGAAAATTTCTCGGACATTTAGGCCGACAAATGTTATTAATACTGTTTATTGTAAGCAGAGCATGTATAATATAGTCGGGGGCTTCTGGGATAGTACGCGCCAGCCCTATATATATATATATATATATATATATATATATATATATATATAGATAGATAGATAGATAGAGAGAGAGAGAGAGAGAGAGAGAGAGAGAGAGAGACAGACTTCAAGAGGGTATTTCTCCGATTATTACAATATAAACCTGTTCCAGTCTAGAGGCAACCAATCCGTATAAACTGCCCCTTAAACTTCTGCGTCAGAGTGGCCCACAGGCCTCGTACAGAATGAATCTTCTGTAATATATATATATATATATATATATATATATATATATATATATATATATATATATATATATGTTGTGGTGTCCTCCCACTTAAGAGTCTATGTTGGACTCTTCTACCTAATATAAGATTAGTAGGAGAGAAGGCCTTGGGGGAACAGTCGAATAGATTGAACGCTGGGTCAACCGACACACACCCAGTAGTCGTGTAATACTTTTCTGCGGTACTTACTTTTAATATATGATATATCTGTAACACTTGTTTTGTTATTTCTTTAACCATTTACTTGGTCACAACAGTATATATATATATATATATATATATATATATATATATATATATATATATATATATGAAGAAATATAGTTGTAAAATGTGCTATATTATGGGTTAAAGTGCTCAATATCAGAGATAGAGCGTGTAAATATAAAAGTGAACATTGAAGTCAACACTCAGAGGCGACAGGTTGTTTCATGCTAGGCGCAATCGCAATATATATATATATTGCTATAAACGTTATTTTTAGTGGGTACACATATTTAAGTTGCCATCCCTGTTTTTTTTTGGGGGGGGTGTATTTTTTTGGTTTTGTTATTTTGTTTGTTTTTTTGGGGTTTTTTTGTTTGTTTTTTTGTTTTCTTAAACAGTTAAATTAATAACAGCCGGTCAAGATTGATAATGCGTTTTACCCACTAAAATTAACGTTCGTAATAATAAAGAAATAATATCGGGTAAACCGGGAAAATGTGAACGTAAAGACGTAATGCCAAATAGAATTTTTTCTTTTTCTAATTTCGTAGACAATAACCAGCAACATTATATATTGAAGAGCCTAGAGTGTTTAGGTTAATAACCATACGGAAGCTGTTTGAAACATGCCACATCAAAGAGATTTATAAATATAGAAAATAATTTGACTTCATCCTCGGAGATACGAATGAGTCTGCAAAAAATAAAAATAAATAACTGGTGAGACATCTCTTCGAAATGGAAACAGAAACAAGATTATAGTGAGCATTGCTGTAAAAAAAAAAAAAAGGTAGAATTTTTCAAAATCTCTTTCGCAAATCAACCCAATTTTTTTTTTTTTTTTTTTTCTAAATTTGTCCTCACGCTCCCAGGCGTACATTTTCGCCGATTGGATTTCTCGAATATCTTAATGCCGGTCTGTCACATAAAACTGCAACGAGGATTGTGTATCTCCCTCAAGCGGCGACCTTTCACTTGAGACAAGAAAGGTCAACATCACTCTCAGCAAATTAGGAGTTGAATTGAAGGCAAGGTGCCAAGATTATATAGCTAGGCGATTATCGAATGCCACAATAAAGAGCGCTACAATAGCCACAACCTTAATACTGATGATAGGTGTAGCTCAAAGAACGAAACCAGTGCACTGAAATAAAATCTGCTTCATACGCTATGAAAGATATGAAGTATGTTTACTACATACATAGAAAAGTTGATGAGGCATCTCTACGTGATGTAATTGTTAGCAAGCTTGTTTTGCTAGATCATTTACGACGGGATAGTGAGTTCGATCCTCACTAGGTACCCCATTAATTGTTGTGCTGCAACTAAGCTACGCTTAGAAAATCACCATAGAAAAATTGTCGACTGTCCCAGTCAAATATTATATAACTATTATTTTTTCGTATTAAATGTTCACCCAATAAAAGGCCCACGATCCATTCAAAGTAATAATATTGCGTAAGATGAAGAGGAAGAGGTAAATGCATACAATGACGATATGAAGAATAAATAAGGGTTGGGTCTAGACTTAAAAAGTTAACAGTGTCGTGATGTAAATGCACGCGTTATTTACACCTAGTCACAAGCACACACACACACACTTTTGTGCATACATGAAAAATTATACATTATTAAGTTTCTGAAAAATAAAACTTTACTAAATAAAAGAAATGAAATATCTATTTTTGTAAGCTCTGTCAAATACTTTCCTTAAGTAATAATTAACTTTGGAGAAAAAAAAAGAGAGATAAAACATACATTTTTATATTTGATCATTAATTAAATTTTAATATATTTATTTGTAAAAATACCGTATATTCGATTAGTTATTAGAGGGAAAATGGTATTTTAAATCTGTAAGAATAAAGTTTAAATATTAAAAATATGACTTGCAAATATTTAAATGGCCTGTTTAAGAAAATTTTTGTATAAAAATATGAATTAAATGGATAAATAAAAATGCCAGTTTTTTTGTCATTGAAAACCCAGACGACTCGCTGAATAACGGGATGTCTATATTTGTTAGCAGGCACCCCCACCCCACCTAAACTTAACCTGACTTTGTAAGTAACATATATTGGATACATAAGCTGTCTAGGGAAATTAAACCCAACCATCCCTAATCAAAATAGATTAAATTTTCCTTAACCTTAACAACTCATAATATTAATATTGTCTGCGCTGAGAAATTAAGTAAATTTTTTAGAAAGTTATTCCTAACATCGCTTGACAATGGAACGAAACTATTGATTTTAAGTTTAATTTTTATAATTAAATTTATAAATTTAGTTTCAATTTTGAAACATAAAAATTCCTGTGTAGCAATGGAATCATATTTTTAAAAAAGAAAATAATTATAATATTTTGCTCTACTGTTTGTATCGAGCACTTTTTTTTAATAAAAAATAATTGCTAAGAACACCGGATTATAAATCTTACTGTTCTTTCCTATTATATATATATATATATATATATATATATATATATATATATATATATATATATATATATATATATATGGTGTAAAAATACCTTTTACAAACTTTTGGGCGAGTTCCACATACCAAAACAGGGACAAACGTTCAAATATGTCCGAAAATCCTTCGTTTTTAACTTATTAAGTTTAATGAAAGTTTACGGTAGATGGCACTGTGTTGACATGTAGACGAGACTACATTTATCATTCGTGTAAATTTGTGACAAGTCCCAACTTCAACGTTTATCGTGTGTAATGATGAGTTAAATGGGAAGTGTTCCGTTTAACAATTCATATCGTGAGCAAGCAGATATGATTTTTACATACGGCCGCGCGAATTGTAACAGACGCGAGGATGCATGTCAGTATCAGATTGAGTTTCCTGACCAAAGGCAGTCGAATCATCCAATCTTTGCAGCTGTTTATCGTCGCCTTACTAAGACAGGATCCGTGGCACCACAATCTATGAATCGAGGAAGACCGAGATCAGCACGTAAGCCTGACTACGAAGAACACATTCTACAGGCTGTCGGAGATGATCCAGGTATCAGCACACGTCAAGTGGCCCTAGCATGGTGTACATTTCATAGTACCGCATGCAAGGTACTTCGAGAGCAGCTCCTTTATGAGTTTCATTTGCAACGAATGCAGGGTCATTCGCCACGTGATCACTCACCACGGAAGAAATTTTGCCAAATGGCTTATTGCACAAACTGCCGATCCGTTGATCCATTTGGAAGAGATGGAATAACAAATTTATACAATCAACCTTTCTGGGCGGATCGGAATCCTCATGGGACAATACAGGTTAGACACCAGTATGTATGGACTGGAATTGTACGTGACTGTCTGGTAGGTCCATATGTTCCCCTAGCACGTTTTACAGGAGCTGTTTACAGGGATTTTATTTTGAACACACTTTCAGACCTGCTAGATTATGGACCCTTGCTAATACGAAGACGGATGTGGTTCATGCATGATGAGGCTCCAGAACATTTTAGTCACATTGTTCCCGATGCACTGGCTGAAATGCATCATGAAAGATGGATAAGTAAGGGAGGATCTGTTCTATGGCCAGCACGTTCCCCCGACCTCAATCCTTTAGATTTTTATATGTGGGGTCAGCTAAAACAATTGGTTTATGCAGCAGACATTAATAATGCAGAGGCACTTCATCAACGTGTCATGGGGGCTTTCGAAACTATTCGATATTGTGTGGGACATTTGAAAGGGTCCGCCAATCAAAGGTCCGACGTGTGCATGCGTGTGAAGAAGCAAACTGAGGACAATTGAACATTTCTTTTGAGTTGCTGTGTTGAGGTACAACGACGGACTTTTGGACATATGTTTATATGAACGTTTTACCTCGTTTTGGGGTCAAGAACCTGCCCCAAAAGTTTGTAAAAGTATTTTTGGATTGCATCTTGGATTGTACACAGCGTCTATCGTTAACTGTAAACTTTAACAAAAAACGTAGGATTTACGGCATACCTTTATATGAACTTTTTTTCCTTGTTTTCGCGTGATGAACCTACCCCCAAAGTTTGTAAAAAGTATTTTTGATACACCCTATATATATATATATATATATATATATATATATATATATATATATATATATATATATATATACAGAATATATATATATCTATATATATAAATATATATATATACAGTATATATATATATATTCTGTTTATGCGTTATTTATCTGGATACAACTTATTTGAGTAAATGCTCTGTTTTTAATTATGGCTGGTAAATGTAATTCATACTGTTTAATTAAATACAGAGCATTTACGCAAAATAAGTTTTATCCATGAACAGAAAATATATTAAAATATTTGTTGGATTTAATCCATTATATATATATATATATATATATATATATATATATATATATATATATATATATATATATAAGGTTTGATTAAATAGTGTCGAAACTGGTACTATAAAAAAGAAAACTTCAAAACATATAAATTCAGTATTTAATCTCCTTCGAAGTAGTTTCCTTCTGACACCACACATTTTATCCAGCATCGTTTCCATTGATGGAAGCATTCTTGGAACTCCCTTTTTTGGGAGATAGCGAGGAGCTTGGATCTCCTTGATGTCTTGAAATCTTGTTGCTTTCAAGTGGGATTTGATTTTTGAAGAGGAAAATGTCGCACAGGGCGACATCTGAGGTATATGGTTGCTGTCACAAGCCATGGGAACAATGTGTTGTGGTGAGACGGCCACACCTCTTCGAATTATCCGTCAGTGCTCTTTTATAACAGGAGTGAGGAAGAATGTGCCAAGCAGCTTCACTCTGTGTCCATTACCTACGTTGCCATAGCAACAGTCACGATACCTTTTTTATCAGAACTCATATATGTGTGTGCGCGCGCGCGTGTGTGTGTGTGTGTAATAAGTTCCTAGAAAATACTACACAGTGAACACTGTGGAGATTTACTAAGCGTATCTTAGATGTGGTACAAGGCCTAAAGTATGGAACACCCAGTATGGATCGAAATATCTACTCAATCGTAATTGATCTCGCTTGCTAACCATTACACCACGTCATAAACGTAATCTGAGGCCATTTCAACCAAAGGTGTCAATACGATTAGGGGATATGCTGTCTTAACTTTTTTATCAGCAGGAATTGGCAGTTACTTTTGGTTTTTGTTGAACAAATGACGAAGAAACATTTTTTATGGGGGGCACCATTACATCATTTTATCAATAGATAGATAGATAGATAGATAGATAGATAGATAGATAGATAGATAGATATATTTTTACATTCTTTAGAGCTCTTCGGCTAATACGTCAGAAGAAGAAAAATGCAGGAGAAAATAAAAATAAAAAGAAGTTTCATGCGTTTTATCATTAACCAGTCGGCAACTGTTATTTGTGAAAATGGATATTTTATATCCCCTCGGCAAGTTCAAATGAGGAATGACTCTCCATGCGCTTGTTTAATCATTAAATTAAGATTTATCAGAAAATTCAAATAGGAAAACCGTGAAAATATCTAGTTATTATTATTCTACAGATTATTGTATGTTTTTAAATGGTTTTTTATTTATTAGATATCAAACTACATCCCGCAGTCTTGGGTACTTTTCTGATTCTGTGACAAACAGACGGCTTTTGCATCGCATATTTTCTTTATCCCATATTTTCTGATTGCTTCAGTTGTAATCTCCTGGTCCTGAACTTTTAGATCACCTTTTCTCGGCCATTCAAAGGACTTCTTACTTTCTACGTTTTGAAATATGTCCATATGTAAATATCTGGCTCTACTTTTCTTTCCTAGATTTAAGAATAACTTATTGTCTTTTTGACCACGAAGTCGCTGGATAAGTGGTCGGCTCTTTTTACCGTAGCAGAAAGTACATAACTCTACCTACCAGGCTCACATGAGACAGATTCTTAACTTCCAAGTCTTGATAAAGTCCAAACGCGTCTACGCGGCCTTGTGGGTGATGAGTTGTTTTCCACCTTACAGACCCTTTCCCACAGACGAAACTTTGCACGCCGTGTACATTAAGGCGAACCACTCTCATTCCTTTCATATTCATTCAATAAGGACTAAGTTCTACTCGGATCGCTGCTTCCCAAGAACTGTTGCCTGGTGGAACTGAATACCAGGAGGCTGCTTTCCCGTCTACTACAATCTTCAAGTCTACGTTTAACCGTTATCTTTCTCACATATCAACATAAAATGCGCCGTTTACTCTTACTGCTCACACAACAACGGCCTTCAGTAACCCTCTGTCTTGAGTGGCCGTCGGGCCTTGTATAATTTGAACATTAATAAAAAGAAAAATTAATAAAAATAAATTGTCTGGAGCTGCCTAATACTGTCTTTCCATCCTCGACAGACCGTTTATACAGCCTTGTAAACGATGAATTATTTTTCGCCCTGCAATCGCTTTCCCACAGACGAAACGTCGCAAGCTTTTCGCTACTCTATCGTTATTACCATGGAAAACGGTCTGATGAGCTACATTCCCCCGTTCCGCCACTTCAGACCTTTACAAGTAAACCATCGTCATTCCCTTCGTATGCTCTTATGAAGAAGCAAGTTCCGTTCAGACAACTTCTTTCTAAGGGCCGCTACTTTGTGGAACACACTCCCGGGAGGATACTTCCCCAACCACTACAATTTAAACTCAAGACTATTATTAACTGTTATCTATCCTACATATCCCCATAATATACAATTCTTACTTCCATAAAACAACCCCATTCAGTAACCCTCTACCTTGGGTGGCTCTTGGGCAAAGTATTGGAGAAACAAGAACGTAAAAAAAGAATTATTTTCTTTTGCTACTGCAATTATAAGTCGTTTTCTTAAGAACTTTGACATATATTTATCTGGTTTTATTTACCACCATGTCAACCTCTTATTTAAATCTCTGGGTTATTTAATGCTGAAATCTAAATATTTTGGACGCAATTCTATGCCTTCAACCACAGATAAAAGGTATTGTTGGACATTTTGCTATAAAATGTATTGTTGTTAATTTTATGTAAAAATGTATTCTTATACTTTCATAGTGCTTTGTTTGTTTGGGGTTCACTATTTACCCAGAGCTGGGACCATAACAAGTGCTACCACCCCGGTTCAAGGTGGACCAACCGAGAAACCACAATCAAGAGGTGATTCTACGCTCCTCAAAACCTTGATAAGAGGCCTTGCTGCTGGATGTACTTTATCGTCATACCCAGGACTGCAGTGACATATTAGCGTAAAATTTGCATTTCTTTTGCGACACAGTCTTCAATAATAATAACTCTTTTCCTCCGTACTTTCTGTTAGCGTCTGACGACATCGGCTTCAGAACGCATTTTCCTATATACTATTATTATTATTATTATTATTATTTCAGATAACTGTATTCTTATGATGCTTCCAAAATATTATATCGGCTTTATCGGTTGACAAATACTATTTTCCGTGTTTCCATTACAAGACATAAATATTGATTTCTTACCAAAGAAAAATTCATTAAACCAGTCAACTGAGGAATCTGAACGCTCGAAATCCCCAAACATAATATTATTTCCGTCTTATTAAAGAAAAGGCCGAGAATAAATTATTTTGGTGAACAAGAAAATAATTTGGTCGCTAACGCTGTTATTCTAAATTGTACGTGAAAGATGAAATAATAGTAAGTAGAATATTAAGTCTTCACACGCAGGAGCGCACACAGGTGCGATGGGTAAATTGTCGCTATTTTATGTTTTTAATTTCGTGCATGGGCGTTGTTTTCTTTTGTTATTTTTTTTTTATTTTGTCTACAATGCACAGTATAGTAGAGTCAGTTGACACCGTTTGTAAGAAAAACGCACCATGACTCCGCCAGAAATTTGGAAACGGTATGATGTACTGCTTGGCATTCACGCCAGAAGCTCCAATACGAACATTTCAGTGTTTGGGTGTCAATTTGACGCCAGTACTGAGAATTCGAAAATAATTGGATGAGACTAATGGTGATTACGAAGATCTATGGAGAGATCACTAGTGATGGTGAGATTATGCCTCCATTCATCTTTCCACAGGGTCTCAGATTCAATACGGTCGCCTACCTCAAGTACCTTGAGGAGTTAGTGCTGCCCTGATTCAAGAGGGTAGCTGCTAGAAAACCCTATGCCTTACAACAGAACTCTGCACCATACCACACTAGCAGGTGAATCTAGACTCGAAATTCTTGATTATTATGTGTGGGGCGCAGTTGCGCGAGAGCCCAACAAAACTCCTTGTAACTCCATAGACGAACTGAAGGCCAGGATTATGGCAGAATTCACCAACTTAAATAAGGAGAACGTTCAGAAGAGTTGCAAGAGATTCTGAAGTCGTCTAGAAGAAGTGGTTGAAGTCAATGGCGATTTTATTGAATAAATTTACTCTTTAGTATTTCAAGATACTTTTGTATAA